>JASDQU011508578.1:0-17660 GCA_032191745.1 Picea mariana
AGTTGTATTTCATTTAAGTTTCTTTTAAGTTTGTTTATTGTAGTTAGTTTTGCTTATTTAGTTTAGTTAGATCACTCAACTTAGATCAGCTTTCCTCTTCGGCTTCCTTAGGAAACCTTAGGGCGGCCAACGGAGCCGTTAAACCCGTCAGAGTGGTCCATTCCAAACGGCTTGGGTTATTAGACAACCCCGGACCGGTTCCACTCTCTTAATTGACGGACGGTCATTTTCGCCCGTCAACACACCTGTCACACGATGTAAGGACCGTGCCACATGGGTTTAAACTTGCTTTCCCCCAGTGGTTCTTTGTCTTGATCATTAAAGAGGACCAAGTCACCCTCAACATACAACCAAGGACAGACAGAATTATCGTACTGGACCTTGACACATCATTTTTTTTCCTCAATATCCATAGAGGCATCTCGACGCTGCTCATCAAGACTCTCTAGGTATACAAGGCATCGCTCGAGATCAAAAGTGTCAGGTAGGAGCGCGATTGCCAGCTTAAGAGAAGCGATTTCACATTCAATGGGCAATATCGACTCCACACCGTGTACTAACTGGAAAGGGGAAAATCTGGTGGCATTCTTGACCAAGGTTCGATATGCCCAGAGTGAAAAATATAGCATGATGTGCCAGTCAGACTTACTCTGACTAACAATTTTTTGCAAAATGGTATTGAGAGACTTGTTGACGGCCTCTACTTGCCCGTTTGCCCGGGGATAATAAGGAGAAGAGTGACCATGTTTAAACCCCTTTTAGTTTCTAGTTCTTCCATAATATCATTCTAAAAGTGACTACCATGGTCAGTGAAAATCTCACTCGGGATACCGAATCGGGTGATAATCTGATTGAATATGAAGAAGGATACAATCTTCCCATCGGATTTAACTGTAGGCATGGCCTCGACCCACTTAGTAAAGTAGTCGATGACCACGATGATGTGTTGATTCCCCCCAACCGAAGTTGGGTTGCAATCGACGAAGTCCACCCCTCACTTAGTGAAGGGACCAACAGTAATGACTGGGTGAAGAGGAGCTGGATGCGAGTGCATTTTTCGAGTGAACACCTGGTAGGGGTGACACTTCTTAACCACTTCAATTAGGGATGATTTTAAGGATGGAAATTCATTTTAAAATGTAGAAACTTTGGTGAATCTTACTAATCCTTCATATGCCAACTATAAATGATTGGCGATATTTTTGTAAAAATATTCAAATTTATAAGGATTTTATATAGTTTTTATCATTTTTTGGTGATTTTTGAGGTAAAATAATTTTATCCTATAGAATTTGGGCGAATCATTTTTAAAATAGCGAATCTCGTTTTTGGAAAAACCATGGAAAATTAGCCCATGAGAGAAATTTAGCCCCTAAAATCATCCATGACTTCAATACAATCCTTAAAGATAGTAGGCCAGAAATTATCGGATCGCAAATTTTTTTGGGTTGTCGCAAGCCCAGATAGATGACCACCACAAGCCCCACTATGGCAATCATTTAGGACAGACTCAACCTCTCCTTGAGTTAAGAAACAACACAAGATATAATCTATTCCTCGACGATACAAAGTGTCACCGACAATAGTATATTTCTTAGCTTGGTATCTTATACGTCGTCGATCATTTCATGAGAGATGCCAAGGGAACTTCAAAGTCTAGAGATATAGGACAATGTCTCCATACTAGGGATCAAACGATGAGACAAGAAAATTGTGCTCGTCCAAAAATGAATCAACATGGATAACGTCCTCATCTAATCGTGGAAAATCCGATATTAACTCCGCAAATACTAGGGATTTCTTGGATTTTGTGGAAGCGAAATCGAGATCAAACTCCTATAAAATGACAATCCATTTATTATATTTTCCTCGTATGATATGTCGGGTAAGGATGTATTAGAATGGATTGACATCAACAACCATTGTAGTCTTGGAAAGTAATATATAATGACGCAAATGCTGGACTGCGTGAACGACAACCAAAGATAGCTTTTTGATGTGAGTGTAATTGAGTTCAGGACCAAGTAAAGATCGACTAAGATAGTAAATGACATGCTCATGGAGCTCATCATCCTCTTGAACTAGAACCATACCAATCATATCCTCGGATGCGGAAATATAAAGTAAGTAATCTCTACTGTAGTCGGGAGGCTTCAGTAGAGGCGTTGACACCAAAGATTTCTTCAAAGCATGGAAGGACTCTGGGCTCTCTCACCCTAGATAAAAGGGGTGTCCTTCTTCAAAAGGTGCATGAAACCTTTAGTGATAGTAGCATAGTTCACTATAAACCTATGAATAAAGTTAGCTTTCCCCTATAGACCTTGAAGTTGTCTAATTGTGCATAGGGGGAGGCAATCGAAGTATTATCTCAACCTTAAGTGGATCTACCATGATCCCAGTCTCAGTCTTCAGAAATTAGAAAACCTAAAAGACGACCAGACTTAACGCAAAAGATGCACTTGTGAGGGTTTAACCAGATCCTATAATAACGACATCTTTCAAAAACAAGATGAAGGTGAGTAACGTGATCCGCTCTATTGAGAGAATGAGCAACAATATCATCAAGGTAATCTTCGACTATGTGCTTAAGATCATGAAACGTGAAAGTCATGGCACATTGAAAGGTTGCTCTGGCATTTTTAAGGCCGAAAGGCATCTTCCAGTATTGAAAAGTTCCCCAAGGACAAATAAATGTTGTCTTGTGTTGATCCTCAGGTTTAATTTGAATTTGATTATATCCTAAAAGTCTGTCCATAAAATAAAATACTTCGCTTCCTGCACACTCGTTGAGAATCTGATCAATGAAAGGTGTGCGGAAGTTGTCTTTCAAACAGGCCTTGTTCAGGCCATAGAAATCCATACATACACGGATGGTTCCTTACTTCTTATCTACAGGAACGAGGTTGGATACCCATTCAGTTAAAGGAACTGGGTAGATGAAGCCAGCGTTAAGTAACTTCTCCACCTCTGCCTTAATAGCAGGGGCCTTTCGAGGGTTGACAACTCTAAGACATTGTCGAACAGGTTTAGCATCCAGATACATTTTAATTTCATGTTCGACAATACAAGGGTTGATCCCTAACATCTCTTCATAGGAACAAACAAATACGTCTCAAAATTCCTTGAAGACCTTGGTGTAGATCAAGATTTCTTTTGGTGAACACTCCTCACCAATATTTTTGTTTTCAACCTTACCAGGGGTATGAGAGATGTCGATCTGGATGGTAGGAGAAATACTCGCCATGTTTCCTTCGACATAAATGTCATGTGTATCAAGTGGAACTACGGAATGACCGACTATCTCGCTCAAAGTAGATAGAAAGTCGTCTTGTTCGATCCTTTCAAGCTCTGGGAGAAAATAAGAACGGAGATGCATATCATCCCAAGGTTTGTCGGAACCATTCATGGCTTCGATGATGGCTTTTCCCGAAGGCAAAGTCTCATCGAGGCAATCATGTGAACAAGACAATGAGGTGGCCCACATGGGCCTAGACACAAGATCCTCCTTGTTTGTCGGTGAGGGAACATGATCAGGATCGATGGAAGAGTCGAGAATAGCTTGATACGTAATCTCTACTACCGATAGTGGCATGGCCATACCAGCATGCGACTGTCCTTCACAAGACGAATTCGGGGATGGTAGGGTCCAGAAATCATCAAAATAAGATGTGCAGAAAGGAATGGACCTCTCAGTCGAGACAGGCCTATTGGACATGGAATAAACTTGATGGTTCAGTGTCGAGAAGTCGAAAGTACCCATAAGGGAAGAATACATTCCAACACCTACATTATCGGTTGCCGACCGAGAATTGTCGATCACAAGGATCGACTGTCCAAGAGATGCATTAGGACTAGAGTACACAAATGATAACTAATAGATCGTCACAATCTTCCCTTCATGAGGAAAACAAAGAGTACAGAAAATGGATGATATGACGATGATCATAGCATAAGTCCAATTGCAGCCTAGTAACAGGTTATAATTAAGAGGCGCATCCACTATCTCTACTTCCACCTCTACCGTCTTCCCACCTAACTGGACCAGAAAGGAAGGGAGAATACCGTGAGGGCGAAAGGAATGACCGTTGAAAGAAATCAACATGTTCGATGACTTGGAAAGGGTTAGAGAACCGAGAGATTTCCAACAAACCAGGGACATCACACACGTAGCAGTGCCTTCATCAACAACTACACGCTTGATGGTATACTTTGAATACTCCACATGGATTTGGAAAGCCACATGGTAAGGTAAGCGAGTTTTAACATCTGTGACATCAAAATTGATAACCTTTGAGCCACTGGGTTCTAGAGCTCCTAGATCAGAGAGTAAGGCATTCCTCTGTGAAGGACACGTTTGGAGTACCTCCAAAGCCAACATAACATAAGGGGTTTGGCCCAGGTCCTCAACAATAGAGTAGTTCTGGGCGGCTCTAGCATTTGGATTATGGGTAGAGCACTTGAGTACTCCTTTTGGAATATGAGGCTGTGGCTCTGGTTTCTCAATCTGTAAAGTCGTCTCTGGGGGAGGAGGAGGAGATTCTAGACTAGAAATACTTTGTTTAGAACTATAGTCTCGAGATCGAGTGGCTACATCGATTTTTGCATAGACCATATTGATACATAAACGGTCGCCATCTTGCGACTGCTGGTTTTGACCTCCACCGGTCGCATTTTCGGTGTTTGAGGATATCGGGGCTAAGTGTTGATTATGTGGGAATGGATTCGTTAGCATGGTGGGCGATTGAGCTAAAAGCCTCGCAGCTTCTACAAGTTTGGGGCACAAATGGGTAAGGTGATCATCTATGCAAATATTACAGGGAAACTTCACCTTAAATTTTTCTCATTTTCCCTTTCCATCACTATTACCCGTCTTCTCATTATTTTCCTTGGATTTATTGCCATTTTTCCCACCCTTACGGTTATTACATCCTTTCTTCGTATTCCCTCCTAGTGGCTGGCTACCATTCAACTTGGTCGACGATTGCACTAAGTGTACATACGCTGACTGAGTGGGATTGGAAGACACAGATGAGGCTGGTCCTCCTACAGACTTGCTTAAAGACAACTCTTTTAACTGGTTCGTCCCCAAGTCTATGGACTTTACATTGGCAGAACCTACAATGCCATCGACATGAGGTCCGATCTTTTTCCTAGGGTCTTAAGTAGACCGCAGTGCATTAGGAAGGAGGTGGTATAACATCCCAGACTGAGCATATATCAAATCTAACCACTGGGCTCTAAAGATAGCTTCTTCCTCACTGGTAACCCCGGAAGTAGCAATGTACTTTGAGATAGGAGCGTGCAAAGACTTAAGAAACCATTTGAAAAGAAAGGTCGGGGGTATAGGGGTATTAATCAACCTCTTCCATCTATGCCACTCTTGGATATGGTCCGAGATATGAGTGGTGGTATCCTGGCATAAAGTAGACAACAACTCTAAGCCATCATCATAATGAATGGGCAACTGGAAGTGGTTAAGGAAGACCATCACCAACTAGCTAAAAGTCCCATATGCCCCCCTCGGTAACTCAATATACCATTTCATAGAAACTCTGATAAGGGTGCATTGAAATAATCTCAAACAAATAGAATCGTCATTAAGGGAGTTTGATGAGCACCAAAGGTGAAAGGTAGTGACATGATCACCAGGATCCTCTCCATTCTTACCCTCAAACTTTGGGATGTCTGAAGGAAGTTTGGTGGGGACCGGGGGCCATGTAGGATCGTGACTCATAGGGTCATTCATTAACTTAGACAAATATGGAAGATTAAGCATGGCCAAAAAAGGGAGATGGGGTTGCAACATCTGGCCCCAACCTCCCAGGAAAGATTGTGCTTGCGGATTCAGAGGCCATCCAAGGTTCTGGTAAACACCATGGCCTTGTCTGGCATTATAAGGCCTTCCTCTGAGCTGATTCATATAAGGTGGGTTGGGCATCATTCCAGCTGGAATGTTCTGTTGAGGGTTATAGAAACTTCCCCCAGCCAAATTAGATCTAGGTTGGGGGTTTCCCAAAGTGTGAAATTGACCTCCCCCAAGTTGGAAACCGAATGATAAAGGTGGATTCATCATGCCAAGTGTATTGGTTGGAATCTGTGCCCAGGAGGTAGGACTGTAGGATGGAACTTGAGTTGAAAATTGTCTTCCAGATTGACTATTCCACCAATAAGTAGGAGGATTGGACCCAAGGTTAAAAGCATGCATACCTCCCATATTAGGAGTCATTTGAGGGATTTGAGATCCACCAAGTGAAAAAGGGGTGTATGGAGGTGTGTTGCCACCAAGCCTAACGCTAGAATTAGGGCCAACAGCTGGGATGGAGTTCAAAAACTATGAGGTAAAATTAGGCATACCATAATAAAATGGACTAGAAGCCATAGGGATGGACTGAACATTGTATCCCGGTGAGTGGCCAAGATACCCAAAGGGGTTCGAGGCGGTAGCATGAGCATTAACTATAGGTCGGGCCATAGTAATGATACATGCCTCTAGTACTACAATCATGGAGGTTGTAGGAGTCGAAGGGGTGCCATTAAGCACAATGGGTATGGGAGTTGAAGGGCTCCCAGAATTATGAAGACCAGTTTTAGTACTCATCCTTGTAGAATCACAAGTCTGAGTGGTGGATGTGTGTGTACCACATGTAATGACTCTACGCCTTTTATAAAGAAAGGACACAAAATTTGGTGGTAACTGTAATAAGCAACAGTACTGGCGGGGTGGTTGGTCTGACTCCACGATGACTTAAGACTCTAAAGATAAAAACATATATATCCTAAGGCCAACTAGTAAGCAAAGACCACACCAAAATTCAAACGGACAATATGCATGCAAACAGGCTAAAGTGGTTGAGTGGCCTCCCTCCCTAAAGAAGGCTTGTCTTGTCCAAGAGGGACTTGAGACTTCCTGCTAAATATTGGAGGTAACAAAATCAGTTATAGGGGCCCTCGTGGGATTAACAACTAGTCGGTCAGACCCCCCTAGAGAGGTAATCCTCCATAAAGGTTGTGTGATGTCTGACCCTTATCTGACCCAGGGTACTTGCAGAATAACCCTTGCAAGTAACCTATGAGATACCTATTTCAAGAAACTAATAAACCACTGTATAAATGATGCATAGGCGAGCAGTCATAAGTTCGGATCACCGTATGGGCAGGGTAGAAAAGCCCGAAACCTTGAAATCATCGCCTCTCACAGAGGTATGGGCACTAGCAAGATCCCCAAATACGAATAAATCCATAGAAATATCTCTGATGCTAGGTGAGTATCCAAGGGATATGCCTTCAACCAAATTCATGCGACTTCGTGATTAACTCCAGTGTGAGCAGAGCCTCCTGATCTTACCAATTATACAATGGATTTCTCCACTCCTTGACTGAGACACATATGTTGATTTAATTGCCTTCGAGAATTTTACTCACAAAATCCTATTCCAAGGCACTAAATCCTAGAATAGTTTGTGCACCCTAGAAAATAAAATTGTTACTAATAAATTTTAAATTATAGCGTTGATTTTATGGCCATGATTACTCAAAAAGGTATATGGTGATGAAACCAATGGTGTTATGACTCTGCAAGAAAGTAAATATGAAAATAATGCAAAGTCCTAGCTGTAACTTTTGATGAATGATATGCTCCTATAAAACGATGCAATTTTCTAATTCAAATCTACGATTCATAAGTAAAGATGCAATATTTCAATGTATGCACTAAGCTAATGATAAAAAACTCAAAAGACAAAAATGCCAAGCAATGAAAAATGCCTATTTTTTTTTTTGTATTTTCAATATATTAAAACTGAAAATGCATGGACTAAAAAGTAACTTGATATATAAACCTACTATGTGTGAAAGAAAGATAACTCAAGCAGGATATTAAGCAGCAAAGAATACAACCCAATGTACAAGGACAATAAAAATGAAAAGATGAAGAGAAAAACTTCGCCCAAAAATTCAACCAAAAGAGGGTTTCCTGTCATTCCACAGGCACTCAATAGGCACTACAGAGACCTAAGAAGGCTCAGCAAGCATAAAATCCCACCCAACAAACACCAGACCAAGCAAAAAGGAAAGGAAAAAGGTGTACACGACTGTTTGGGAAAATAGTGTGTATGTACGCAGCTTGCAGTGAGACATCACGTCCGTGTACGCGACTACCAAGCAAAAAGGTGCGTATATGATTTGAAGCAAGGCCAAGCAAGGGAAAAAGGTTAAAAAATCAGAACCAGAGTGAACATGAGTTGTCAAGCAATGACATGACAAGAACCACAATAGAAACGAGAGAAATCTAAGGAGAAAAGTACTTCAAACCATAAGAAAGAAGATTCTTCCCCAGTGGAGTCACCAATTCTGTTACAAGGAAAATCTCTCTATGGCTAGGGTGAACCACAACAAATAGGAGTGACTATATAAATCGAATCAATTCTAGCATATGCTATATAAACTAATGTGCAAAGGAGGTAAGAAAGAGGCCTACCTAGTCCAAACATTTGATGATATCCACCGTTGAGCACTTTGACCCAAAGCTTTATACCTGCAACAAGTTCTCAACAAACAAGCAAAGAAAGCATATAGTGATAATATAATAGGTTAGCACATTAGATAGCATAATCCATTAATATACAAAACAAACATGACCATGGATCATAATACATATATTTTCAAGATATCAATTGGACGGGAAAGCAGTATTGTTGGCCCTTGACCAAGTTTTGGAGATCCTTGGTTAGGTTTGACCTATTTTGGGACTTCGATAGGATATCAAAGGTAGAGCGCAAGTTGAAGCCAAGATCATGAGATCTTGACCCCTTATTTAGGGATTTTTGGGTTTTGGGCTTATGTAACGGGTATGGGGATGTCAGCCCATGGGTTTACCCATGTCTAGGCCCTTTTGTAATGTATAAATATATGTCTAGGCGATGTATGGAGATAGGCATCTGTGTGATGTTGTGCTAAGTGCGAGTGATAATTGTAAATGCTTTGTGCATGCTGTGTTGGACACTTGCAGAGCTAAGTGTAAGTGGATGTAAAGAGCTTATGTAGGGATTTGTGTTGTAACCTAACTCAGGGAAGAGGATTTGGCGAAGTGCGCGCAAATCTCTTGTCCTATGTGGAGTAGGATCTTGTGGCTCTGTGCATGTATATGATTGATAGAAAGCAATAAAGAGAAGAAGATTTGGTGGACGTAGCCCCAAGCTTAGGGTGAACCACATATATCATGTGTTGTGGTTTCTTTGTGCATTATGGTTGTTTTATTGTTCATATGATTAATGCTTAGTGCAATGATGTATGCTTAGATGAATATAATAGCTTAGTGCCTAAAGATTTGAATAAGATGATAGATCTAATCTATGTTGATGTGACTAGTGCTTGAATGTGTTGGATCTTGTTGAGTACTGCGATGCTTTGTGATTAGGGTTTATCTGAGTTGCAAACAAAGACTAAATACTAAAGAACTATAACGAATAAGTGCTCTATTAAGTTTTTGTAATCACAGATCTGTGTCCCAGTTAGGTTGCATACATCTGAGTCTTGCAACCACCTCTGCCTCTACCTCGGGTGAGACTTCATCTTCTTTGCAGGTGTTTCCGAAAGGGCTGGTAGTTAGGGTTTTGTTGGTGCACTGTTGAAGCATTGAACCCTAGGTTTGCCCCTGTGCCAACAAATGGTTCCGTTGTCGGGACTGAAACTGTGATTGCTGGGAACTGAGGAAAAGAAAGAAAGCTCTGTGTGTAGATCTGTTGCTTTAGTGTGTAGTACTCTACTTGACTTACGAAGCTCTGTACTAAGAGAGGAGGGAGATTTGAAGAAAAGAGGTAAGATATGAAAGCTTTGCACTCTGATAAAGGTAAAGTGAATTTTTTTTATTAAAGAGATACGATTTGAAAGATTTGTGCTTTGTTAAAGGTAAGATAAGTGGAAATTTTTGTTTCGAAAGTATGGATATATGTATGTTTGATAAATTTTGTCCTAGTCTGAAAATTAGGGCACAACTAGACAAAAGAAGGTTTGATATGAGTAGATCTGATAGAAATAATGAAAGATATGTTATTCCTATGCATAGAAAGAATTTTTAGACTAACAAATGGATGTAGGATCCTAGGAAGATTTTTTTGTAGGTTAGTTACCATGATCCTAGTGCACAGTTCGAGAAAGGCTGGGGATCATTTAAGAGAAAGAGAGGATTAACTCTTTGTTACAGTTGCAAAATACCGGGACATCTTTCTAAGGAATGCCCAGGTAGAAGACCTAGTTGTCTTTGTTGTAAAGCTATGGACCATGTGTTACGAGGAAACAACTCTCTATGGCCAAGGGTAAACCACAATAGATAGGTATGACTGTAGAAATCAACTCAATTCCAACATATGCTATATAGACTAATGTGCAATATAAGAAAGAGGCCTACCTCGATCCAACGTTTGATGATGTTCCACCATTGAGTAGTTTGACCAAAATCTTTATACCTACAAGAAGTTCTCAACAAACAAGAAGAGTAATAATACATTGATAATATTAAAGGGGTTAGCACATCAGATAGCATAATCCATTAATAAACATTACAAACATGCCCATGGACAATAATTATATATTTGCAAGATACCAATAGGATGAGAAAGGAGTATTTCTATTAATAATTGATCAGAAGTGACAACATTACAGACTTCTGTGTCGACACGGTTCAAAACCAAGGAACCCAGTTCCTTCCAACTAGGTCTCCACCACTTCAATCCTTCACCAAAGGCAAGCTCATAGGAAAGAGGCAATGAGGTCCTCTCAACAATAGGATGAGTCAGAATGTTTCCAGTATATGGAAGGCCAAGGATCAGAGATCTCCTGTCGTGACATGGAAACCCAACCTCATTTTTGTATTTTATGGCACAAATATCAATGTACATGGGTTGTAATGGAGCAACCAATGTATACGCATCTTGCATAGAAGATAGGGAGCGTATATGTGGGAAAATGTATATTTTTAGCTTTGGATTCATCAAAAAGGGATGATAAGTCTGCATAGGGAAATGGAAAAAAGCCCTCTGTGCAAGATAACAATGGTGAGGCAAATCTTTCTATAACAGATGCCCCCTAATGTGTGATATTAGAGGAGTATCTGTGATGGCCGAAATACATTATAAATAACCCAGAAGTGGAGTGGTAGAGAACCAATTAGACGAACTCAATTGCTCATTACATTATGTATTGAATTTGCATACATGGCTGCCAAGAATACAATGCAGATCCATGTGGAAAATATACCAAACAAGTGTTCATGGGCATGAATAGGCAAACACAAATGCGGTTACATGCCAAAAGTTGTCATAGTCACAAACAAGGCCCAATGAAACTAGTCTCAAAATAAATATGAAGATATATGTGTACCACAGAGTACAATATGATCTCTCATGATCACTGAAGTCAAATAGGTGCTGGTCCAATGAAAGGGAAGAAACAACTTAGGAAAGTTGTGGCCACATAGTGATGTCTTCAAGTCTTCTACACTATCTGCCAAGGGTGCAATTCTACATTGTGTAAATAAAGGAGTTTAGGTCGAACATGATGAGTCATCATTTGATTACCGGTCATTGAGGTATACTGTTAACAAACACGAGACAACCTACCAATAATGAAAGTAGGTATCAAGGCATCGAATACATCTCTACAAGTGTGAATAAAGGAGTCGGTGTCGAACACTCTATAAATCCATTGATCAGGAGACATTGGTGTATTCCCATTTGTCAATGGCAAGAGGGCCTACCACTAATGACTGCAAGCCTCAAGGTACTCATAAAACTCTAGGTCCCATGTCTAGAATAAATGAGCTGAATTCGATGGAAAGAGACCCTCTGAAAGGAGAGCATTAAGGAATCTCTCATCAGTCAGCGTGAGGAACAAAGAAGGAGCTTCATGATTTGGTGGAGATTGGATGAATAACATGTTCACAAACCAACGACCCTGTGCATATTTTGCATGTTCCAAATGCAAGAAGTACATGAAAAAGACCCTCTAAATAACAACCAATGATAAAAAACTGCTAAAAAAGGCGAGGAAACCACCAATAAGGCTAATGGCATCTAATACACTACATGAATCCCAAAGTGTGAATAGATGTCTTGTCGTCGAACACAAGTGAAACCGCCTAGCCAATGACCAATGATGAAATGTTGATTGCTGGGTTCAAGGTGACCTACCAATGGTGAAGGTAGGGCCAGGGTGCATGATAAGACCATAGTATCATGTGATTATGAGACAAACTGAGGGTATGGCTGGCATGCAAAGTCAAGATTTCTAAGGAGTTGCTGACACAGGTTGATAGACTTCCTTTGAATGAGATCATGAGATATATGGTGGACTCTGGAAGTATAGAACCAATGATGTGACTATTAGATGCAGGAGGCATCCATAACGTTCTCTATAGGGACTGGAAGAGTAACCAGTCAATAGAGAAAACTCTGTAGCGAGATCAACTTCCTAAGGCTATGCTAAAACCAAAATTATGATGATGCAAGGACTCAATAACTTTGTGCTCTGTTCAAAGGCGACACAACTGCTGCCAATTACAATATAGTACTCCCTTCCCGCTCATCTTTTTTTGTTTTTTCATAACAAATGAATGCTATGATACAGAGGAGGAAACGAGTGTCGCAAGTAAGAAAAAACTAGTTCCAATAGTGGAATGTACCTATGCTTAATGCAAGGAAATGCATGCGGGAGATGGACACTCGGGGTGATGTTCCCTCCAAGGTATAGGGTGTCAAATTACGAAGGATGTAAACAAGGCTCTACTTGGTTGAGGATGCAAACTGCTTAGGAAATGGTTTATAACGCAAAGCGAGAACCGACTAAAGGCTCAATACTGCAAGCGAGGGCATGAGATGCAATCACAACTTAACGCCAAAAAATGTCTTTTTTTATATCTTTTAGTCTACTTGGTGTGAAAAAGGGGTAAACTTGTGCCAAATAGACATCTTTTCAAATCCAATTTACAAGTGTGAAAAAGACAAGTTCACTCGGCAATCTTTTCTATTTTTGATAGCGAGTCAGAAAAGAGCTTAACTAAGACTCATGACCTTTCAAATTCAACTTTAACAGGTGTGAAAGGGACAAATCACTCAACGATCTTTTCAGTTTTTAGATGAGTCGGAAAAGAGCTTAACTGAGACTCGTTTTTGGGAGTCCATGGGTAATAAGGCCACATGTGCATGAATGAGAAATGAGGCTCATCATAAAGTCATGTATCGAATTATAATGGACTCCCGGTCCTAAAGAAAAAAATCGGTATGGGCACCAAATGACAAAGAGGATCTAAATAGGGTACCCATGTTTGGTAAGTCTCTACCATTTATTAATGATGCTACTTATAGCAGATGGAGGGTTATGCGTCGCAATAAATGGGTTCGTACCTAAGGCGTAAAAAGCGGTAGTCGAAGGATAATGAAAAATGCACGATGGAGTAGATACCTATCCTATATGCTAGGTTATGAAAATACTTTCCCGAGGAGATGAACGACCAATCCATGACGTTGAAATCCGCAAGAAAATTTAGTTAAAACTACAAAAACCAGCTTAAAACCATTCTTGAATTAGTCCATTAGGTGAAATAATAGCATAAAACTATATCAAGTGGGTAAAAATAGATTATAAATAGTAACAAAATAAAAAATTACTATATCATTTTAATTTTTACCCAAATAGTGCAGTTTGGACCAAAATACCTCCAGGATTCAAACGATGATTACGGGAGCATCAGGCAACGAAATCACAAACCGTCTAGATCAGGTAACTCTTCATCTCTTCCCCTTCAAATTCAGTGGATTACATTTTTGAATCAAGTTCCAAGTTTTTAGTTTTTGAGGGTGTAATTTGGGATTTTAGGTATACGCGGGTTTCTCTGAATAGGTTGTGTGTACGACTAGGTATA
This sequence comes from Picea mariana, assembly GCA_032191745.1. Classification (NCBI taxonomy): domain Eukaryota; kingdom Viridiplantae; phylum Streptophyta; class Pinopsida; order Pinales; family Pinaceae; genus Picea; species Picea mariana. Next base: position 13,916 of record JASDQU011508578.1, read on the forward strand.
CGCCCTTGTGTGAACCATAGGGGGTATATATCAAGCCCTACCCACGACTGTGTGAAAATAAAGCTGCGTATACATATGCAAATAGTAAAAAAGAGGGGTTTCTAACTAAAAAATTATTTGTTTTTTGCAGGATGGTGTTGGAATGGAGAGAGCGAGAGCATGAGGAGGTAGATGCAGTAATGGATTGAGATCTGGTGGCTCAAGCTGCTCTAAAAAGATGTGGTTTGTACATTTTTTGGGCTCTCAAAGGAATGACAGCCCAAGTGAGGTTGTTGGAAATGTTGGTGGGTTACTGGTAACCCGATAGCGAGAGATTTATCCTTGATGGAAAACCATTAAGGATCAAGGTAGAGTAAATATACTTCTTGACTGGTCTTTCATGCCGAGGAGAGGTTGTGAACCTCAAGTCATGTAGAGTGGGGAGTGGGATGAAGATCAAGGAGTATATCAATGCCCACTATGTAGCAGGGACTCCCAAGGTAGGAAGTCAAGTCCCCATCCAGGCCATAAGTAACCTCAGTTTGAATATCATTGTGCTCATGCTTACCAGGATCATAGGATCAGCCTCATTGCATCAAGCATCGAGACCACTTATGTTTTATGAAGTAGAGTGTGCTAGACCCAATATCTATGATTGGTGTACCTCACTGCTGACCAATATGAAAGGTCAGTTGATAGAGTGAAAACAGGGGGGTAAGCGAAACTTCGGGTTTGCCTCTATCCTTTGCAGCTTCTTTTTTGAGTAGTTTCCAGGTCTGGGACCCAGAGTGGAGATCCTTCCTAGAGGACCACATGATCTAGCCATGGCGCATTAGATTGAAGTCATGAGATGACAGGGGGGAGGTAGGGTGTCGACACCCTACAACGATGATTTTTTCTTCTGGTGGCAGAGAAAAATCATTGCTCTTGATGACTATCCCTATGCAGGAATTGATTTCAGAGGATATCTAGAGATACCACTTCCACCAGTAGCCACCTACGACACCATAGGTAAAAAGTTTTTACATATTTCATTTTTTTGTATTTTTCTATTTAAGAAAAAAAAATTATTTTTGGATGGTGTTTTAAATATTAAATAGATACTTGTGTGATCGCATATGTGGGTCTGTGACGACCAAAGAGATTCCTATGACATAGATGGAGGAACCAGGGAGATGAGGTGGTAGGAGGAGAAGCAGAGATAGTCCTATAGAACGTGCAGGGTAACCTGTCTTGTTTGACACAGAGGATTCATATGGTTCAAGTAGAGGATCTACCTGAAGCCATGCAGCGGTAGGTTGTTGGTGTACCTAGAGCATGGGCACGACTCTTTGGGAATCTCGCAAACACCATGATTTTCTATCATGACACACATCCGGCGCCATAGGCGTAGATGTCATGGGATATGTATACCGGATGTATATGTATGTTGAGGGTTTTAGCCCTAATTTTGTAATATAAACACCATATTTTTTAAATATATAAAAAGGGATCTTCGGCTCTACTTATATCTTACAAAGTGTACATTGATTTAATGGTTTTATTTTCTTTATTAACATGACAAATTCCAATCTTAAAAATAATTAGCGTAGGTGTCGGATACATGATTAAAACTTCTAGGAATGTAAAAATATGTAATAAAATCAAATTGTCGTTCTAAAAGACGTACCCATAGGAATCAACGGAGTAACGTAGGATCATGCACACGGTAATGACTATTCAACTGACATACGACTAACTGAGAATCCAGGCAAACCTCTAGAGAGAGAATACCATGTGAGATAGCATCGCGCAAAAGTTCTATGACGACGCTATATTCGACCACATTATTCATGGATGGCCCTAGGCATATGCCACCTGAAGACACCAGCAGATCCTTGGGTGAGTATCACCCAAGCAGTGGAAGCTAAGTTCCGTGTATGACGACTGGCTCCATCTGCGAATCCTAGGTAGATCGAAGACTCCATTGACATCTACCAATAAAAGGGAAAACTCGATATGCAAGCCAAAGTCAAAAAGACAAGGGGAAAAAAGATGTATATACACTAAATTTGCCTTAGTATACAAAGGATTTTTCCCAAGCCTAGGGCTCAAGCATAATACCTTTTCAAGGAGAGCCCATTTCTGGGCTCGACCAATTTATTCCCTTCATAGTCTTCCAACTCGTAGGCTCCTTTTTCTAGAACACATCGTACAATATAAGGACCATGCCACATGGGTTTAAACTTGCCTGCCCCTAGTGGTTATTTGGATTGGTCATACAAGAGGACCAAGTCACCCTCGGCATACAACTGGGGACAGACAAACTTGTCATACTGAACCTTGACACATTTCTTGTTTGCCTGTAAAGGTGTCCTGACACCGCTCGTCAAGACTCTGTAGGTGCACAAGGCGTCGCTCTAAATCTGAAGTTTCAGGTAGGAGATTGACTGCCAATTTGAGAGAAGGGATTTTTCATTCAATAGGGAGGATCGACTCCACACCGTGCACTAACTGGAAAGGGGAAAAACTGGTGGCAGTCTTAACTGAGGTTCGATATGCCCAAAGCGTGGGATACAACATGATGTGCCAATTGGAATTACTTCGACTGACAGTTTTTTGCAAGATGGTCTTGAGAGACTTGTTGACGAACTCTACTTGCCCATTTTCCTGGGGGTAATAAGGAGATGAATGACCATGTCTAAACCCCAGCTTGGATTCTAGTTCTACCATAATTTCATTCTGAAAGTGACTGCCATGATCAGTGACAATCTCACTTGGGATACTGAACCAGGCAATAATTTGGTTGAACATGAAGAATGTTGTAGTCTTCCCATCGGATTTTATGGTAGGTATGGCTTCATCCCACTTGGTAAAGTAGTCGACAACCATGATAATGTGTTGATGCCACCCAACCGAAGTTGGGTTGCAATCGACGAAATCTACCCCCCACTTTGTGAAGGGACCGACGGTAATGACTGGGTTAAGAGGGGCTGGGTGCGAGTGCATTTTCCGAGTGAACACCTAGCAAGGGTGACACTTCTTAACCACTTCAATACAATATTTAAAGATAGTAGGCCAGAAATAACTGAATCGCATAATTTTTTGGGTTGTCGCAAGCTCAGATAGATGACCACCACATGCCCCTTTGTGGAAATCATTTAGGACTGACTCGGCTTCCTCGTGAGTTAAGTAGTGACATAAGATACTATCTATTCCTCGACGATACAAAGTATTTCCGACAATGATATACTTTTTAGCTTGGTATCTAACACGTCATCGATCATCTCACGAGAGATGCTAAGTGAACTTCAAGGTTTGAAGATGTTATAACCCTATAATTTGTAGGATCAACTGGTGACTGAAATTTTATCCCTTTAAGTGTTTTTGTGTGTCAAATGATTTTTCATTATTCAAATAATTTTAGAAAAAAGAAAAGAAAAAGAAAAAGAAAAAGAAAGGAAAAGAAAAGAAAAAGAAAAAGAAAAAAGAAAGAAAGAAAAAGAATAAAAGAGGGCATAAAAGAAATTCAATAGAGCCCCATGCAATAACAATGACTTGGTCCATACCTTTAAAGCATGGCCAAGTTATTTTAAATTGATGTTGATAGGAGTAGTGAATAAGCTTGGCTAAACTGTTCAATCTTAGTCAAGTAATTTAGGTTAGTTAGTGAATAAATATGACCAAATTGTCTAATCTTGGTCAGATAACCCCAGGATAGAGTAATTCCTTAGTCGAACAGTTAATCTGGAATAATTGTCATAGGTAATTAGGTTAGAGCATAGGG
>JASDQU011508579.1:1683-20897 GCA_032191745.1 Picea mariana
GAATTAGCAATTTCTTAATAGGCAAAGCCTTTAAAACCTGTAAGGGAATCTAGGGACACCTAGGAGTGATTCTAGGAGTAACTCTAGGTGGGTGAGGGAAATCAAGATAATTACTTAATTAAAGAAATTAATTTTTGGAGGAATGTAAGGGATGGGTGACACTTGTACGAAGAAGAATTTTTAGCAATTTATTTTGAAAACTTTAATTAAATGAGATTTTAGGAAAGAGAGGAAGTGGGAAATTCTATATAATGAATAAAGGGGAAGGAGAAAGGATCATTATCTTCTGTTTGCGTAACATTACGCTATAGAAATATCGACTTGACTGGTTTACTTGTGGGAGTTGGGATTTCCAGCTCAAAGAGGAGTGGTAGCTCGGCCTTGCGAGGCGAGCTGGGAGCTAGACGAAACCTCTGGATAGTGTGTGTGGCCCCTTTGCGGCTTGGGGGGCTAAGGGGGAAGAAGAGTACCCCTAGCATTGGCTGGGAGGTACCGGTGAGGTCTCGACGGTCGGCGAGCGGGAGTTGCACGAAGCGCGGGATGAAATTCGAAGCAGGCGATCAGGCAATGGTATGCTCTTTTGTTTTTTAGAGTAGAATGCATTAGGACTTACGCTTGGATCCGCATGGTGATTTGTAAATGGATTAGATGTTTAGATTGATAGCGGACCCCTTTTCTTAGCCTAGCTGATTGGCTGGTTGTTTGATCTCCCATGGTCTTCATTCCCCGCATGAGTTGACAGCCCTGTGGTGTTTGACTAAGACCCTTGCGATTGTTTTCCTTCGTCCCTAGCACACTAGTACTCGCCCGAGCAGTCGACCAGGAGCTTGATCTACGGTCGTCACCTTAGCGTTAAAATACCTATGGATCTCAACGCCCTACTTTTCTGTGCGAGGATGGTGAAGCGAAGGATGAACTCAGCCGTCTACCTCTGTTTTTGTCCTTGGTTGTTGTTGTCTTGCACCTTTTATCGATTGAGTACCTCTTCGTATGGTTTGCCTTTGCGTCCCTTGAGGGATATCTTGCGCTTGTTTATTTTATTTTGTTTTTGCATTTTAATGACAGTTTCCACCTCTGGATTGGTAAAGTCTCTGCATTATTAAACATGGAAGACCACGCGTGATTATTGTGTGCCTACATTAGACTGTGTGGTTGCGTTGTAAACCTTTGTGGGACAATGATTTCAGTTTCCATTGTGGTTTTATTATTGTATCTTTCACAACTTATCTTCATTCTTTAAACTGTGAGCACATCATTCTTTACAACAATCTCTGGTTTAACTCATCCTTAGACTTGTGACAGCGATTTTAGTGATCTGTTGAAGGCCCTTCTCTGCGTATTACTTTCTTGAATGCGTTAGGTTGTTGGTTGTTGGCTCTGCGTGTTTTTAAAAAAAAAAAGAAATTGAAGGTGTTTTCTTTACTGTAAATATGGCTCAGCGATTCATTAGAATTGACTGCATTCCCTCACCTGCTGACATCTTGGGGACTGCGTTCTGCATTACTTTTACCTGTGTGTTTTTTTTAAATGAGCCACTTATTCCAGGAAATATTTCCTCCAACGATTTACCCGAGAACTTTATGATTAGTACCTGCGTTTTTAGACCCTATGTTTACCAAATCAATGTCTGGACAGCGTCTTAACCAGTCGGTGTTCACTTCTACACCTTTTAACAATCGTTTTTTTTCTTTTTACATTTACTCTTTTTACTTTTGGGGGTTTTAATAATGGCACAATTGCTTTTTGGACAGCGCTCTAATGACAGGTGGTCGCATGTACAGCGCCGGTTTTTATTTATTTATTGATAGAGATTCTATTTTACCGCTAGTTGCCTTGAACAACAGTTAATTTGAACTGCAGAGGAATCCTGATTATTTTCACTGTGAATCAATTCCGGGTATAGCTTTAATCCAATGGTTGATTAGCGTATTACTTACCTTGAGATCTGATTTCATTGAAAGGCATTTTGTACCCACTGCGATTATGCTTGTTACCACCGCCTTGTAATATCTGATTGACTGATTGTCTTTATCCTATAGTCCACACGAAAATCTAAGACAATCTCTTCACCTTTTGGCTGAGGCTATGCTACCTATACCGGTTGCCTTCCACTTAAATTTTTTTTCTGAGAAGTTACGCCCTTTCTGTCTACGATTAGTCACCTAGTTTGGTAGCAAATTTCACAGCATTTCCTCTTGTTATCACAACGTTCCTTCCTCAATAAATAGCCTTCAGTAATTTACGATATGAAAATTTATTTTTCTCATGCATTTAGGGGTAAGACTTCCCCTTAACCTTTGTTATTTGTGGTTTCCTAAATTTCTTGAGTAACCGTGGCGCGGTTTTATTTTATATAAATAGTCTAATGCTTAATGTTTAATGTTGGGGCTACAACTATAATTAAATTAGCTAGTGTGTCCAACTTTTGTGATTATAACAAATACTACAGTTAAATTGGGCAACAATATTAAGTCGTTTTAAAGGGGTTCTGCTTTAGTTGAATTTGTTTTACCTTTTCTTTTCTTATTATAAATTATATTGTTTTTCAATTTTAAAATACTATTTAAATCCAAATAAATTTTATTGTTTTACAATTTAAATAAATTTTATTGTTGTACAACTTGTTTTGCTTTTTATATAAATTTTATCGTTTCACCGTTTACAATTATAAATAAGGTGATCAATTTAGTATAACTACAACACCTCTACTAATTTACAATTGAGACTTATGCCAAGACAAACTAAATAAAATAAATAAAAGAAGGAATCTATATGTTTGGAAACTGGTCCTGAATTATATGTATATCTACCTTAAATTTTGTCATAACTCAAATTGTGCACCATATTAAGAATATCATCAAATGGGAAATGATTGGAGAACTATTGGAGTCTTGGTTAGGTGGATCTTAATTCGTTTGCACCTTGAATTAATGGATAGTTGTACTACATCATGAATGAAGGAGAAGCATGTTTGATTATGTGATTATTCTCTTAGCACTCTTAAAACAAAGCGGGTTACTCTTGTGCCATTAAGAGATGTTGAAGTATGAGCGAATTGTATGGTTAAAATAGAAGGTATGCACCATGAAATTATAGGGGGTGAGACTGATTATGTAATTGATTTCCTTGCTCCATGAATTAGTTGATATTTCTTTTGCATCATGATATGTAGGGAAGGTTATGGGCGTAGTTACTTCATCCGCCACTAAACATTGTTAGCTACAGTTGAGTTTAATGAATGAATAAGTCCACGCCTTGAAGTAAAGTAGATGACTACCTTTGCATCTTGAATTAAAATAAAGTTGATTTCATTGAGCACGAATTTATGTCATTTATGATGGATTTAGTAATCAAATTCTCTTTCACCGTGGAATTTATGTGATGTGTGTTGATTCATAGAACATTATCGCGTAGCGATCGTCATTGATGTTTGTTGATTTAGCATATTTATTTTTGGTCTGGATTGTGTTATTGGGATGTAGACACCTCCTTGTTCCTCAGAACAGTCGCTAGCCCTGAGACCTTAAATGGTCAAAATCGATGGGAACCTGGGCTTGAGCGTTGCTTATGTTTCCTAGAGGTCCTAACCATTGCAGGGTAGGACGGGCGGGTAGTCAGTCTTGTTCTTGCTGGTTGATTGTCGTTCATTTCTTCCAGATGCTTGATGTGCATCATAGGTCGTTATGTTATTGTCGCAGTTGCATGCGTCATGACCGTCGTCACGTTGCGACGCGGATTATAATGTCTTTATTACCCTTGTACACATGCACACAGAAAAAAAAAAATTATCACACTGGTTATGAGATATTGATGTCGTGACGAATGGGAGGATGTCACATCGTCTCTCACCTAACCTCATCTATTACATTAAAGTTTTCATAAATGGACATCTAGTCTGAATTGAACCTAGAGCCATCAACCTGTCAGCCATTAAAGGCGACCATATCTTTTGTTTGTTCATAGATATGGCTTGGTTTTCACTCAATCTTACAACATGAATCTGTATAGGATTATATTTCAAATTTAAAAATGGGAGGATTAATGCCTCTCCCTCTCTGAAATGTGCACTGATGTGTTGGAATGTTGGCGCGTTGTTGAGGTGGAGTGATGCTCCTGCTTCAGCATGCATTATAGGTGATGTATCGAATTTACTTGATTATGAATTAAATTGTTGAAGGACTATTGTAGATTAATATCACCTAAGTTGGGGACTTTACAATGTAAATTGTAAGCCTCATTGAAAAACATGACTACTTGTGCATGAATTGGAATTGATACTTATTTTGCGCCATGTATTAAAATAAATGTATTGAATGTTTGGATGTGATTTGATTACATGAGCACCTTGATTAATGTTGATGTGTGATCAATTTAACAATTAGATTTCTTGTGTGCCTTGAAATGTAGAGGGGTGATTACTTAAGTAAATACATCATTCGCGCACCACGATATAAATGTTGATGAATTATGCATTATGAACAACGTTGATGTATAACGTTGTGTGTATAATTTACTATTTCTCCCCTTAAATTGATGTATGATTGGCTGAGTATATAGCTTGGTTGCGCCATGAGATAAATCGATAGCTTGCTCTGGTGAAATGAATAATTAATAATTGATGAATGATTGAGTTATAAATTTACCTTGCGCCATGGATTATGTTGTGATTAAATTATTGGATTGCTTGTGCATTGGATTAACAATGGATGTAAAATGATTTATCTTGATTACCCACGCGCCTTGCAATAATGGTGATGCATGATTAGTTTAGTAACAAAATGTACTTGTGCACCTTAATTTAAGTGGGCATGTGATTGCTTCGTCATTATTCTTTTGCACTTTGAATTTAAATGTTAACTAATCTGGCGTCACGAATTTATTAGATATATGACTAATTTAGTGACTAGCTTTCTCTTGCGCCTTACTTAAGTCAACATGTGATTGTTCTAGAATTGTTTACTCTCATGCAACGAATATTTAATTGCTTATGTATGATTGATAACGATATTGATTATCCTTGCGCCATGATTAATTGATGAATAGGATTGATGGATGGATCTAGTTGATTATTGGACTTGTTTGTTAGTGGGATGTATACACCTCCTTGTTCCTCAGAACAATCGCCAACCCTGAGACCTTAAATGGTTAAAATCAATTGGAACCTGGGCTTGAGCGTTGCTTATGTGTACCGGAGGTCCTAACCTTGTAGGGTAGGTCGACGGGTAGTCATTTTATATTCATTATCTAATTGTACATGCTGTAAATTATTTCAAGATTATTATGATGTGTTGATATGCTACGCTACTTATGTTTATGTGTCACTATCTTCCGTTGACACGTTGAATGCATCGTTAGTGATTTCCATGATGAGTAGTTGGTATTTATTTTACTTATGATGTCGTTGATTAGGCGTCGTTGTGATCATTTGTTGATGTTAATTTCTTAATGCAAAAAAACAAAATTTTACCTTTTGTGCTTTGCTTTTTATTAGGTGTAATGGAGGGTCGTTACACAGAGCCGGATTCAGTAACACCAGAAGATTTTAACGATATATTAGAATTAATACTTCAATAAAATAAAAAAGCAATGCAAAGGATGCAAAAAAAAATTGACGAAGTTATCACCGAAAAAAAGGGAAGAAATTTCTCGTTTAAAAGACCACGGTAAAAAACTTCTTACACAGATCAAGAAGTCAAAGGATAGGAAATGATGTGTTCAGAAGTTGGAACAAAAGAATCAATATCTCAAGAAGAACCTATCAGATAAAAAAAAAAAAAAAAATGAAGAAAATTCTCGTTTGAAAAACCTGGCTATAACAAATCAGAAAGTTGAAAGAAGAAAAAATTGGAAATTTGGACATTAAAGATATCGACAAATCAGATAAGGAAGAAAAATCATGCCTAAAGGTTCATAATCAAAGTTTACTCACATATATTAATAAATTAAAGAGTGATAAGAAGTCACTGCAGAACAAGCTAGAGCAAGTTATCAACAAGGTATCATTGGTTGATAAAGAGACAATTACTGAACCTATGGAACTAGAGAAATATTCAGATGTAAAAAGCCCAATTGTAGATAAAGGAATTAATATAGACACAGTCAAACTTACAAATCAAAAGGATTCAAATCCATTTGATGTAAAGTGTCTTCAAATGTTGAAGTAGAAACAATCCAGTGGTATGAAGAAGACTCAATTCCAAAAGTTAATCAAGAAAAAGCTACAAGTATACGAAGTAAAGATCAAGTTGCAAGGATGCCTTATAGACATCCAAATCATAAAATTCGATACTTCAACCAATCAATATATCAAAAAAAACAAATGACCAATATGATGAAGAATATTACTTCCACTACAAGTGTTGCTCAAAGTAGAAGCTATCATGGGACTCGAAATACATCAAGTTTTTTCCAAAAGCCCTATAAACACCCAGTTTCGCAGAAGATCGAATTAGGATGGGAAGACTCTTTTACAATTCGACATTTCTGTTCATCGATTAGAAGATCCTATCATCTCAGGTCCTCAACGATCATTAACTCAAGAATGAAGAATCGAGAGACAATATTACAAGCCAGAGCAAGAGATAAGTCTTTCATAAGTATTATTTGAGGACAAAGCATTTTTAATGGGAAGGCAATTTTATGAACATAAATATCATGAATATACATATGATAATATAAATAATAATAATAATAAATAGTAATTAATACATAATTAAGAGACATGGCATCCTAATCAAAGGACACATCTCTTACTGAAAGGGCACCCCTTCTTGGGTATATAAACAACCCGTTGTATCAATTGTAAATATCTCATTCTTATATATTTTACTCAATATAATATTATTTCATCCTAAATGGATTACTTTATTATATCCTACTTAAATTGGATATTCTTATAATTTTCATACAAGTTTGTTTGTCACATTCTCCCTCTCCCTTTTTCTCTTTCTTTTCTAATTATTTTTCTTCTTTTATCTTCCACTCTTACTCTTCCTCTTCCAAGTTAAGATAACACAAATAATAATATTATTAATTATTATTATTCATATTTTTTTCTAGGTAACATATCCTAAGAGAAACTACTTAGGAACTTCACCTCATTCTAAGGATTGTACCCAGGGTAAACCCTATATTCTTCAGGGCACAAGGCTAAGCCAAAATATCATGAATAGAACATATATAGTTCATCAACAATCAGCTCATTAACATCAAACATGTCACAAAGTGGGATTTGAACCTGGGTGGGAGGGTCACAACTTTCCTCACAACCACTTGAGCTATTCCCAATTGAAAATTATTCATAAATTGTTGCTATAATTATTAGTAAATTATTATTTTAATCATTTAAAATAAACCACAATTCAATAATTTAAAGCTCACTTAGGTCAATATTAATAAACATGCCCATTAATTTACAGTAAAATAAATTAATGCAAATTGTCCCTTGTAACATCTCTTGTTCATTGCATTACACCTCCCCTCCTACTATTTACACATCTAACTATATACATCCAAGTAGATATGTTTGGATGAGAGAAGGTGAATATAGTGTTGATCATGGTGTGATAAACAACTTCCCTTAATGATAAAAACTATGAGACTTTGTTCCATAAGTATTGTGTTATTTTCATAGAACTACCCCTCTAATTATCATATTTTCTGACCAAAATATCTTTGCATATGCTCATGTTATGCATCTATATTTTCAATGTATTCAAAAATATGCATATATTTTATTCTGTGTATTTTATGTACTTTGTTTAGTAGCATATCATTGTAATAGATCTACAAATCATATGGATTTTAGCACAAAGGCATTGGACGATGATGTTATATGCAAGGAAAGAGATGAGGAATGTCGTACAAGAACAAGTAAAAAACCATAGTTGATGAAGGAAAAAAAGTGCCTCCATCAATATTGAAATATATTTATTTATTTTATACAGAGTTTCATTTATAATTCTAATCGTTAATTACTATATTATGTTTTATGTTGCATAAAAACATAATTAAAAAAAAATGGATCAATTATGAAGGATCTAAAAAAAAAAACATATAGATGAGGATTAATTGTGTTCAGTGGGATCAGGTTCTAGGAGTCTCAGTCATAGTCAATCTATGCAAGTTAGCCAAGGTATGATTTATCTTGCATTTCTCAGTGAAATTTATAATGTACATTATAGTATTAATTGAATTCAATATACTACATTTTTCATGGTACTTACTCATTCTATGACATGGCATATTAACRTTGATGAAGGAAACAAAGTGCCTTCATCAATATTGAAATATATGTATTTATTTTATAAAAAGTTGCATTTATAATTATAATAGTCAATTACTATATTATGTTTTATGTTGCAAAAAAACATAATTAAAAAGAATGGATCAATTATGAAGGATCTACAAAAAAAAACACATATAGATGAGGATTAATTGTGTTCAATGGGATTAGGTTCCAAGAGTCTCGGTCATAGTCAATCTATGCAAGTTAGCCAAGGTATGATTTATCCTACATTTCTCAGTGAAATTTATAATGTACATTATAGTATTAATTGAATTCAATATACTACATTTTTCATGGTACTTACTCACTCTATGACATGGCATATTAATGTTGATGAAGGAAACAAAGTGCCTCCATCAATATTGAAATATATGTATTTATTTTATAAAGAGTTGCATTTATAATTCTAATTGTTAATTACTATATTAACGATTAATTGAATTTAATATACTACATTTTCCATGGTACTTACTCATTTAATGGCATGACATATTAATGTTGATGAAGGAAACAAAGTGCCTCCATCAATATTAATTGAATTCAATATACTACGTTTTTCATGGTACTTACTCATTCTATGACATGGCATATTAATGTTGATGAAGAAAACAAAGTGCCTCCATCAATATTGAAATATATGTATTTATTTTATAAAGAGTTGCATTTATAATTCTAATAGTTAATTACTATATTTTTTTATTATTTGGGTTGGTTGTCATTGATGTCAACCCTTGAAGAAAGTCTGATAGTGAATTATGGTAGCACAAAGGTTTGGGTAATGGACCCAAGTTTGTTTGATGTATAATGGTATGAGTTTTAATATATTTGAAGGTAAGACTATTCTAGATGGATAGTACATGTCATGCCATTTCCGGTGGTATGTGAAACATCACATAACTCCTCATGGTTAGAGAGTTATGTGACGTTGGAGAACACTCATGAGTCATCTAGAAGCCCCAAAAGGTCAATGTAGTCAAAGTGGTTGCAAAGAATAAATTATCTAAATAATAAAGTGAAGTGATGAGTGTACTATAAGTCAAAGTGGATACAAAATAAATTATTTAAATAATAAATTTAATGGAGAAATTACTAAGTGGACAAGTGGTTAGAAGTGGGTTAGCCCTAAAATAAGGAAAGTGGTTTAATATGGTTAAAAGGTAACCCTTTGAGGAAGCTACATAAAAGTATAAATAAGAGGCAAGGGTCTCTCATTTAATTACACTTGAGCATATTGAATATCTACAAGCGACTAAGGTAACCAAAGGATATCTAAGGCGAATTTCAGAGGGAAGGTGAAGTAAAGAAGGCTGAAATTCAAGGGAGGATAAATTCTTTTGATAATGCTTTCTAAGGTATGTTATTTACAGGTCATCTCACCATTTTCGCAATAAATTTTTTCTAAAATGATTCAAAATGCGAAATATGGAGGTTGTTGAGGAAACATATCCAAGTAGCTGTGATAAAAAATTCATCTTGTGGGTCGTTGTATTTTTGGAGTTACACTCCATGGAAAATAGGGTTTGTGGCTAGTCCTGAAACTAGTATAAAACATGTGTTTAGGGTAAAAACGTCATAAATTCCTCATAACAGATCCCAATTAAGTAACAAAAAATGTACTGGTTAGAGTACAATATGTAGTATGTTGTGTACCATTTTCAGATCTATACAATAAATATTTTGTGCGAGACATTCTCTACAAGTTCGATCTCTAGAATAATCCAAAATTCAACAAGGTATGTCATTTTTGCTATAACTCATTTTCTGAGAGGTTCCAAGTAGTGAAATATGGAGGAATTGCATAAAATACATTGAAGAACATTGTGTTCCATTTTAAGATCTTTATTCATTACAGGTACATAGTTATGATTATTGCAAGTTAGAGTTGTTAACTAATCCAAAATTAGTCATGTTAGACTAAAGTAAAGTTTGATGAAAATGCTAGTCTCTTGTTGTTAAAGTTAAGGAAGGTTTGCAGGTATGTGATCATATACACCGAGTCTATTACAAAGTTACAAATCAGATTTGGATGATGAAATTAATGAGGGATTTTGGTTGAGGTACATGTTGGGTACATGGTTGAGACAAGTAGTTGATGAGTTGGCACATACATGAGTTGTATAGTTGATGATGTTGGTACATCTTAATGAGTCATAGTTGATGAGTAGTCGATGCATGATTGGTACATGGTTGGAGGAACTTGTTAGTAGTATTGTTGACACATGGTTTATGGATGATGTAGCATACTTGTCTTGGTACATTATTAGAAGCACACTTGGTGATGATTATGAGTTGTTGTGTTATGCTTGGTTGATGCACATGTTGGTGATATTGTGCATATGGTTGAGAGTTGTCTTGGTGATTGATCTTGGTGAGTAGATCTGATTTGGTTGATAAGATTGATGAGACAAGTTTTTCTGATAGGTTGTTTGGATAGGTTATTGTGACAGATTATTTGTACAGGTTTGGTGCATGGTTGATGCATTTTTTTTGGTACAGGTTGATGTATGGTACATGTTGGTATAGTTTATTGGTACAGGTTGTTACAGGTTGTTTGGTGCAAGTTGATTGGTACAGGTTTACAATAGCATATCTCATAATGATAGTGTGGCAGTGGTTCCATCATTCTACTTCTACGTCAGGCGGTTGGACGGGGCAAGGACAGGTGGTTGTAGCCACCTTCCGGTTTTAGCCAGAGAACATAGGGGGTTGTAGCCTCCTTCTGGTTATAGCCATAGAATTGGGGAGTTGGATCTTCCCTCGGGTTGTATCCTGAGAAACTAGGGGGTTGGAGCCTCCTTCCAGTTGCAGTTGGAAAACAAAGGAATTTGGTGCTTCCAATGAATGTAATTATTAAAGACATATAAGAAAAAGCATTCCGTGATTTTTTGTCGCTTTGGGTTTCCACGTAAAAACACTGGTGTACTGTGTATGTGTATGATTTCTCATTTGTTCATTGTTTATTTACTCTGCAACTATTGGATGATAATGCTACATTGATATAACACTTGCATTTTATGGTTAAAAATGATTAAATTGTTCTATTATTGATTCACCACCCCTCTTAGTAATCCAATAATTGGAATCAGAGCAGGTTCCTTCATGAAACATTTTAACCACTCGAAGGAGATCATGGATTATTCTGAGAATGGAATACCATTGTTTAATGGTCAAAATGGTTTAAAGTATGAGATATGGAGTGGAAGGACGAAAGTATTTTTGCAGGCACATGGGTATTATATTTGGCTAGCAGTTGTTACAAGATATGATAGTTCAAAAAGGACAAAGACTGTAGCAAGAAGAAATTGAAGAAGAATAACAAAATAGGAATGGATTTCAACTGAGAAGGATTACCTAATCCCGTAAGAGAAAAGATTGGTAAATTTTCATCGGCCAAAGAACTTTGGGATAAGTTACATGATATATATTATTCACCCATCACAGATTCAAAAAATGCCAAAGAAGATACAGGTACAGATCAAGAAGAAATATGTTCACCATATCAAACAGATTCAGAAGATGAAGAGTACATAATCAACAAAGGTATGTTGTTTTTCTTTAATTGTGAAAAACACAAACATCTTGAAATAGAATGCCATGAAGGAAATGAGACATAAAAACTAATTGAAAAAGAAGACAATTATGAAGAAGAATTGATCAGTGCTTTAGATGAACTAAGAAAATAAAGAGAAAAAAACAGGTCACTCAAGAAAGACTTGATGAAATAGAAGGAAAGTGTTCACATTTTTTAAGAAGCCCAACAAGTCATCAAGAACTTAAGAACTCAACTAGAAGAATCCAGAAAGATCCAAGAAAATCTTAAAGATCAAAAACAATATTTAGAAGCCAACATAGTAGCACAGAAGGAAGAAACATAAATGAGAGAAAAGATTTTGATAGATCGTCTCAAGGAAATAACTAACGATCTAAACCAGCTTGAGTCAAAGTTTGGTCAAGAAGAGAAAGTACTTGAAGAAGAAATAATCACATTAAAAATTCATCTTGAAGAAGTGAAGAGAACATAAGAAGTCATGAAGTCTCGGATATTAAAGAAAGAAGAAGAGGTTGAAAAGCTTGAAGAATAAGTTGTCACATTGAGAAGTAAAATCATTAGGCTCAACAAGAACATTGAAGAGATAGAAACATCTACATCGGTTATAGAGAATGAAGAGGATCCCTTTAGGTTGCTAGAAAAGAAGAATGAAGAAAATAGAAAGAGTTATGCAGAAGTACTCAAAGGAAGGAATCATGGTCAACCAGAATCTAAGAAAACTATTAAAGATACATCTTCAAGAACACCATCCATTTTCAATCCACAAAGAAGCTTCAATCATGATCATGATCAGTCAACGTAGAAATTCAGAAGGACTACACCACAAAGAAAATCATTCACTCCCAGGTTTGTAAATTTATTTTATGGTCATTGTTTTTATTGTACTAATTTTGGACATAAAGTTGCAGATTGTAGGGATCATAAAAGAAATGTCTATGTGGCCCCACGTAACATTTAATGTTACAAATGCCATAACTATGGACACATAGGTAGTGCTTGTAGAAGCATGACTGATACTTCCATGAAAGAGAACATTGATATCAGATATAATAAAGTATGCATAAGAAAACAAGAAGAACAGGTGAACAAATACCAGGTCCCAGAGATCGCAAGATTGGAAATAAAATGAGATTTTATAGAGAAAAAGAAAGATGCCAGATACAGAAAGGTTTGGAAAATAACTTAAAGAAAAGAATGACATGTAAATAAGAAACAAGTTCAAGAGATTGTACTTTCAGGAATTCTAGTGAAAGATGAATCCATAGACAAAAAGAAAGAAGTTAGAGATTAGAGAGATGATGAATCTACCAATGAAGATGATGATGAATACGCATTAGAGCAGGAATTGTTCTGAGCCATCCAAATTAGAGACTCCCAGGTAATATGAATAATAAGATAGGGGGATTCTATGTGATAGTTGTGACAGACCAAAGAACCACCTTTTGAGAAGCTTGCAAAGTTTGAGTAGACAGATCCAGAGCAGTCAGTTAGCATAAGTACAGTTTGACAGATTAATCGGTTGTAGTATTGAAGACTTCATGATAGTATAGTGATAAATGGGTCAACATTATGGACATTTGTGCAATAGAGTCTTGGAAAGTATGGACAGATATGGATTCGTAAGAACACTTAGAAGGTTTGGACATATATATGACAGTGGACGAGAGCATGGATTCATAGATCGGTTCAGAGAGTGGTTCAGAGACAAAGGAAATGGTTGAAAATGAAATGGATTAAAAAATCAAATGTTTGAGATCTGATAATGGAGGAGAGTTCACTTCAAAGGAATTTATGGACTTATGCATCAAACATGGAATAAAAAAGAAATTCTTCATTGCTAGGACACCTCAACATAATGGATTTGTTGAAAGAAAGAATATGAAAGTACAAGAAATGGCTCAAACAATGCTAATGGATTCCAAATTGAAAGATATTTTTTTGACACATGCAGTGCATACAACAGTTCACATTCAAAACAGAGTAATGCTCAAAAAAAACTATGACAAAACTCCCTACGAGCTATGGAAAGGAAGACCAGCAAATGTGAAGCACTTCAGAGTATTTAGAAGCAAATGCTACATCAAAAGAGAAGATGGACGAATGAGAAAGTTTGACTTTCGTGTGGAAAAAGGAGTACTTGTTGGTTACTCAAGTACAAGGAAAGCATAACATTGTTACAATTTGAGGTTGAACAAAGTTGTGGAAAGCATCAATGTAACAATTGATGAAACGGGTGGACGAGAATTAAAGGAAAAAGAAAATGAATCAATGGAACAACTTTACGAAGAAGATGAAGAAGAAGTAGAAGGGGAATATGAAGAGGATCAGACAGAAGTAGAAGAGCAAGTTCAACAAGTGCCTCCAAAGACACCTATAAAATGAGTACAAAAGAATCATCCTTCAGATCAGATTATCGGAAACAAAGATGCAGGAATTGAGACTAGAAGAAGAATATGTTCACCAGAAAAAATGCACCTAACACTCTTATCTAGGATTGAACCAAACAATTTTGAAGAGGCCAGCAAGGATGAATTTGGGAATAAGTCCATGGATGAAAAATTGGATCAAATAGAGACGAATGACACTTGGGAATTGGTTTCACGGCCAAAGAATAAGAATGTGATTGGCACAAAGTGGTTTTTCATAAATAAATTGAATAAAGATGGACAGGTTACAAGGAACAAAGCTATATTGGTATGTAAAGAATATGCACATGTTGAAGGAATCGACTTTGAAGAGACATTTTCCCCAGTTGCCAGAATGGAAGCAATCTGATTGTTTTTAGCTTATGCATGCTCCAAGAATATTAAAGTGTATCAGATGGACGTGAAATCATCTTTTCTTAACGTGGAACTTGAAGAAGAAGTCTACATTGAACAACCAGAAGGATTTCAGTTGTCAAAGAACGCAGATTATGTGTGTAAATTGAAGAAGGCCTTATATAGTCTAAAAGAGGATCCTAGAGCATGGTACTCTAGGCTGGATAAATATCTACAGGAGGCAGGGTTCAGAAAAGGAAGTGCAGACAACAACCTCTACATCAAGGTAAATCAAGATAGTATTTTATTAATTGAAGTTTGTGTTGATGCTATTATTTTTGGAAGTATTGATGACAAGTTAAGCCAGAAATTTGCAAAGGATATGCAGAATGAATTTGAAATGTCATTACTTGGAGAAATATCCTTCTTTCTGGGTCTTCAGATATGTTAAAGCAACCAAGGAATTTTTATTTCTCAAACTAAGTATATCAGATAAATGCTAAAGAATTTTGGAATGGAAGATTGCAAACCAGTTACCACTCCTATGCAAACCAGTTGCAAGTTGAGAAAAGATGATGATTCAAAGTCTACATAACAGAGGCAATACAGGTCATTGATTGGTATCTTAATATATGTGACAGTTCATCCAGACCAGATGTAATGCAGGCAGTTGACAGGTGGTGTTGGCGTTAGAAGTCACTCCTGGATTGCTTGCAGGAGCAGAGCCCAACGCCCATCAGTTTTATGTCACGATTTGTTTAATGGGGTGATCAAATGGGTAAAGAATCAAGAAGATATAGCTTTAACTCAGGAAATCGGGCCTGGTATGTAGAAATCAAGGGAGGTCTTGATCCAACTTCCGTCAGTAGATGATTAAAGGGTGGTAGATGGAAGACTTGTGAGAAGGGTGAGCAAGACTGCCTCGGGCGATAGGCCATCGGAATCTTGAGGATGAAAAAATCAGAAGCCAAGATCCTCTTGGTCCAGAGCTCCAAGGAGTTGAGGGGTGACTCGACTGAATCCTCCAATTCCAAGTCATTCAGCACTAAGAAAATCACAGGAACCGATTAGAAACAACGCAACTGTTACAGTGATCCAACCTACATCATCCTATAACAGCTACAACTCGACTGGATCCTCCAATTCTGAGCTATTATAACACAGTAAACAAAGAGATGGAAAAGAGGCTGACATCCATAAAGTAAGAAGTCTCAAATGCCTTATACATTAACCAAAGTGACCAGCGCTTCATCAAAACTTTACAATCGGGAGCCTTTCTCAACCATCGATACTTACAAATTACAAAAACTGGATCTATATACTCAGAAGAATTTGCCTAACAGAGGCATGTTCAGTCATCCAAAGCTTGGTGTTCCTTCGGCCAAATTCGGACGGACATCCTCCGTCAAACGCCACCTTAACTGTGCATAGCTCCTGCAAGGGGAGTAGCTGGGCCATTAAATGCCGAGTTGGCGTGTGCAGACCTCTCTAGCTAGTAGAGGATTTGGCAGGCCTTCTTTGGAAAAATGGGTACACAGGACCCTCTCGAGCAAACAGCTTACCAGACCCTCCATACCCTACATTTAATGAATGAGGAGAGGTTTCAACCACCCCTTCTCACCTTCATTTACTCCAGGCAAAAACCAGGACTGAGGTCGGATCAGATGGCACCTGGAGATCGCGATGATCCTTTTGGCGACTGGACTCGACACCCTTGGCCCCTTTTGCACAGCCCTTTCTATTTTCCCATGTGACCACGGGCTGTGACCCTACGTTTATTCTCAAAGGTGCTTTCGGCGTTCGCGAATAGGAAGGGGCTGATCCTTGCTTCTTAAAATCACGATGAGCGAAACATCGAGATGGCTTGAGTTGGCACCACGCATCCCTCTCAGATCTGACGGCACTGAGCTCACTCGGCGATGTTGTGGGCCCGGGTCTTGGACGCTCCTGGCACTTCGCGTTTCAGGGATATGAAGCAGCTTCTCCTTGTGCGTCGGAGTCGCGATGGGCGAAAAGGTGAGGGGCCTCGTTACGCACCACATGTCCCCTTTGGATGGACGGCTGAGACTGCTTCATGATACTGCGGGCCCGACTCTTGGCGCTTTCGACGCTTCGGGGTTCGAGGTTTCGAGATATATAATGACATAGAACTCTCACCCTTTGAACTCCCGAATGCCGAAAAACCCGACGTGACTAGATCTCACGCCATGTGTCCTTTGGATGGACAGCTGCTATCCATCACGCTAATCTCAGCGCAGCTCCGCTAGCCGCGATTTCTCTCCAACCATTGATCTACTCCTATGGATGGATCTTGACCGTCAACAATATAATCTTGCCCGCTTACTTGCTTGGAAGCCAAAAACGAGATTTTTCTGTGCTGCGCTCGGGCACTTCTCACACCGCTTGCAGACCTGAACACTCTTGTGCCTCGGACGAGAAATGTTACTAACAGGTGGCACAATTTCAAGCAGCACCAAAGGAATCACATGTCTTAGCAGTGAAAAGGATTCTTAGATATCTCAAAGGAATAGAAAATTTTGGATTATGGTATCCAAAAGGAAAGGATCTATCACTTATTTCCTACATAGATGCAGATTGGGCAAGCTGCATTGATGACCGATGAAGAACCAGTGGAGAAGCGTTCTACTTGGGTAAGTGTTTAGTATCTTGGCTAAGAAAGAAACAATCATCAGTATCCTTATCTACAGTTGAAGTAGAATATATTGTAGCAGTAGGATGTTGTACACAGTTTCTATGGATGAAACAAACTTTGACAGATATACAGGTTGAGTATGATGAGCCCATTCCAATATATTGTGATAATACAAGCACCATCAATATCTCAAAGAGCCTGGTGGTGCACTCCAAAACGAAGCGCATTCCAATCAAGTATCACTTTCTACGGGAACAAGTTGCAGAGAGGAACATTAGAGTTGAATATGTGAGCACAAAAGAACAAGTGGCAGACATCTTTACAAAACCTCTTCCACGGGAAGCCTTTGAGTATCTTCGCGAGAGACTCGGAGTAATTTCTACTCCAAAACGAATGCTTTTGAATGCTTATCTTATATTTCTTATATTTACATGAGGAAGCACCATAAAGAGGACAGTTCAGGTTGGGAGATTAGTTTCAGGAAGAGTTCAGTCAGGGGGAGCATCCCCGTATGGAAAGATACCTTTTCCATTGATGACAAAGAGGGAGAGATTTATCAGATGCAAAGTAAATGCTTGGAGAAAGAGCACAGAGGCATGGTTCCAGGGGGAGCGATGGTCACAGGGGGAGAATGAGTGATATGACTTCAGTATTGCATCAAAGTGTTGCCATCAATGCCAAAGGGGGATATTGTTGATTATTTGGGTTGGTTTCCATTGATGTCAACCCTTAAAGAAATTCCAGTAGCGAATTTC
The DNA here is from genome assembly GCA_032191745.1 of Picea mariana. Classification (NCBI taxonomy): domain Eukaryota; kingdom Viridiplantae; phylum Streptophyta; class Pinopsida; order Pinales; family Pinaceae; genus Picea; species Picea mariana. Next base: position 19,688 of record JASDQU011508579.1, read on the forward strand.
GGTAGCACAAAGGTTTTTTTAATGGACCCAAGTTTGTTTGATGTATAATGGTATGAGTTTTAATATATTTGAAGGTAAGCCTATTCTAGATGGATAGTACATGTCATGTCATTTCCGTTGGTATGTGGAACGTCACATAACTCCTCACAGTTAGAGAGTTATGGCCATGTGAAGTTGGATAACCCTCATGAGTCATCTAGAAGCCCCAAAAGGTCAAAGTAGTCAAAGTGGTTGCAAAGAAGAAATTATTTAAATAATAAAGTGAAGTGATGAGTGTAATATAAGTCAAAGTGGGTACAAAAGAAATTATTTAAATAATAAAGTTAAAGGAGAAATTACTAAGTGGACAAATGGTTAGAAGTGGGTTAGCCCCAAAATAAGGAAAGTGGTTTAAGATGGTTAGAAGGTAACCCCTTGAGGAAGCTACATAAAAGTATAAATAAGAGGCAAGAGTCTCTCATTTAATTACACTTGAGGATATTGAATATATACAAGTGACTGAGGTAACCAAAAGGATAGATAAGGTGAATTTCAGAGGGAAGGTGAAGTAAAGAAGGCCGAAATTCAAGGGAGGATAAATTATTTTGATGATTTTTTCTAAGGTAACATAGTTACCAACTTAACAAGAACTCTACAGAGTTCTCGTTTTTTGGGGGGTCAAGTTTTTTACCTCGTTTTTAAAAATGGTGCTACCGGTAGCACCCCCCTCCATTTTTAGGTGGTTTTTTATATTTGAAATTTTCTGATACATAAGGTTTCCACTTTGTTTTTTTAAATGCTCGTTTTTCATTTATTTTCAAAATTTTTATTTTTTTTTCTCAACAATGTTTTTTCATCTATTTTCAAACTTTTCTATTTTATTTTTATTTTTATTTTTATTTTGATTCAATCGTGTTTTTAATCATATTTCCATGCTTCATCGAATGTTAAAAACGTTGTACACCATTTATTTTTTTGAAATTAAGATTTTTCATATAATTATCCGTCCTTAATTAAGTTATGGTTCCATACATTTTAAATATAGTGGAAAATATCATTTTTAACACACTTTTTTTAACTTACTTCAATAAATAGAAAACAAGTGTTGTTAAATAACAAAATTTTTAAATATTTAGAAAAAAAATATAATTCATTTTTTTTAGATCAATTAAAAACTAAAATAAATAAGAAAACAAACAGAATTGAAATTTAAAAAACAAAAACATTTTAA
>JASDQU011508579.1:21039-44501 GCA_032191745.1 Picea mariana
ATTGTGTACCATTTTCATATATTTATTCATTACAGGTACATAGTTATGATTATTGCAAGTTAGGGTTGTTGACTAATCCAAAATTAGTCATGTGAGACTAAAGTAAAGTTTGATGAAAATGCTAGTCTCTTGTTGTTAAAGTTAAGGAAGGTTTGCAAGTATGTGATCATATACACCAGGTCTGTTACAGAGTTACAAACCATATTTGGATGATGAAATTAATGAGGGCTTTTGGTTGAGGTACATGTTGAGTACATGGTTGAGAGAAGTAGTTGATGAGTTGGCACATACATTAGGTGTATAGTTGATGATGTCGGTACATCTTAATGAGTCATAGCTGTGGAGTAGTTGATGCATGATTAGTACATGATTGGAGGCACTTGTTAGTAGTATTGTTGACACATGGTTTATGGATGATGTAGCATACTTGTCTTGGTATATCATTAGAAGCACATATTGATATTCGTGATGATTATGAGTTGTTTTGTTATGCTTGGTTGATCCACATATTGGTGATATTGTGCATATGGTTGAGAGTTGTCTTGGTGATTGATCTTGGTGAGTAGATTTGATTTGGTTGATAAGATTGATGAGACAGGTTGTTGTGATAGGTTGTCTGGACATGTTATTGTGATGGGTTATTTGTATAGGTTTGGTGCATGGCTGATGCATTTGTTTATGGTACATGTTGGCACAGGTTATTGGTACAGGTTGTTACAGGTTGTTTGGTGCAAGTTGATTGGTACAAGTTTACAGCAGTATATCTCACAGTGATAGTGTGACAGTGGTTTCATCATTCTACTTCTATGTCAGGGCGTTTGGACGGGGAAAGGACAGGTGGTTGTAGCCACCTTTCATTTGTAGTCGGAAAACATAGGAGGTTGTAGCCTCCTTTTGGTTGTAGCCAGAGAATTAGGGAGTTGCAGCTTCCCTCGGGTTATAGCCTGAGAAACTAGGGGGTTGGACCATCCTTCCAGTTGGAGCTGGAAAACAAAGGAAGTTGGTGCTTCCAATGAATATAATTCTTAAAAACATATAAGAAAAAGAATTATGTGGTTTTCTCCCGCTTTGGGTTTTCACGTAAAAACACTGGTGTATTGTGTATGTGTATGTGTATGATTGCTCATTTGTTCATTGTTTATTTACTCTGTAACTATTGGATGATAATGCTACATTGATATAACACTTGCATTTTATGGTTAAAAATGATTAAATTGCTTTATTATTGATTCACCCCCCCTCTCAGTAATCCAATAATATTAACGATTAATTGAATTTAATATACTACAATTCTCATGGTACTTACTCATTCTATGACATGGCATATTAATGTTGATGAAGGAAACAAAGTGCCTCCATCAGTGTTAATTGAATTCAATATACTACATTTTTCATGGTACTTACTCATTCTACGACATGGCATATTAATGTTGATGAAGGAAACAAAGTGCCTCCAATATTGAAATATATGTATTTATTTTATAAAGAGTTGCATTTATAATTCTAATCGTTAATTACTATATTATGTTTTATGTTGCATAAAAACATAATTAAAAAAATTGGATCAATTATGAAGGATCTACAAAAAAAAAAAACACATATAAATAAGGATTAATTGTGTTCAATGGGATCAGGTTCCAGGAGTCTCGGTCATAGTCAATCTATGCAAGTTAGCTAAGGTATGATTTATCTTGCATTTCTCAGTGAAATTTATAATATACATTATAGTATTAATTGAATTTAATATACTACATTTTTCATGGTACTTACTCATTCTATGACATGGCATATTAATGTTGATGAAGGAAACAAAGTGTCTCCATCAATATTGAAATATATGTATTTATTTTACAAAGAGTTGCATTTATAATTATAAATGTTAATTACTATATTAACGATTAATTGAATTCAATATACTACATTTTTCATGGTACTTACTCATTCTATGACATGGCATATTAATGTTGATGAAGGAAACAAATGGCCTCCATCAATATTGAAATATATGTATTTATTTTATAAAGAGTTGTATTTATAATTCTAATTGTTAATTACTATATTAACTATTAATTGAATTCAATATAATACATTTTTCATGGTACTTACTCATTCTATGACATGGCATATTAATGTTGATGAAGGAAATAAAGTGCCTCCATCAGAATTAATTGAATTCAATATACTACATTTTTCATGGTACTTACTCATTCTATGACATGGCATATTAATGTTGATGAAGGAAACAAAGTGCCTCCATCAATATAGAAATATATGTATTTATTTTATAAAGAGTTGCATTTACAATTCTAATCGTTAATTATTATATTATGTTTTATGTTATATAAAAACATAATTAAAAATAATGGATCAATTATGAAGGATCTACAAAAAAAAAAACACATATAGATGAGGATTAATTGTGTTCAATGAGATCAGGTTCCAGGAGTCTCAGTCATAGTCAATCTGTGCAAGTTAGCCAAGGTATGATTTATCTTGCATTTCTTGGTGAAATTTATAATGTACATTATAGTATTAATTGAATTCAATAGACTACATTTTTCATGGTACTTACTCATTCTATGGCATGGCATATTAAGGTTTGAGAACAATTCATAGAGATGATTATGAACCTAGATGAATATATGTCTCAACATAAGATAGAGAATAGACTTATCTTGATGAAGAGATGCAAGTTGATTCACAAGGAGAGGTTTTAAAATTTGGAAGTGTCAAAATTTTCCATCAAGAAATTTTTGATGTTGTAATTAGGGAGTGGTCAAAATAATTCCACAAACATTGGGCTAGAATAAGTAATAAGAATATCCAAAGAGAATTACAACATTTACATAGAAGGTTCCCAAATACACAATTTACTGATAGATGTGTCCTTCATATATTCTCCAAGACAGTGAGGAGATACCATATTAGGTGAAATATGTTTGAGTTAGTCTTGTTTTTAGTCACTCATGTTTCAACTACTTTACCTTATATGTTTCATTATATATTGTTATTGAATTTTATAATTGACTTTATTTATGCGGTTTTGAACAAATTCAATTAGTTCATCAATAAACTTTTCTTGGATGATAGGAAAATGATAAATTGACCTATGGGTGGCATTAAACTGTATTTAAAACATCCTTAAGGATTGAGAAGAGGCTCGGAAGATATCTCTTGAGAAGGAGACACGAGGAGTGGACCCTTGGACACCATAACAAAAAGACACAAATTTAATAAATAATATATAATTGGTTAAATTATCGATAATTTTTTTTGACTCATTTACCATTAATTGTTTAACTTCTACATAACAAATACAAAATAATATTATACTTTCTTAATTGATTAACTTCTACAAGTTTTTAACTTGTAGTTATTTATTTTGATATGATTTCAACTTTTTCTTTGATGTAATTTTGTAGTACAATTGACATACTTTTGTGGTCATTTGTCGAACATTGATAAAATTAATTGATCTTATCTTATCTTATGTACAGGCATGGATAGATAAAAAATAAAAAATAAAAGTGTTCATTCATTTGGTCAAGCCAAGAGGTCCTCGATTAGATGACATTTTGTAAGTTTATCAATATAATCTCATATATTACGCTAATATAATAGCTTAATATATGTCGTTATTAAATATGGTTTTCTCTCATTGCATACAGTGGAAAGATTATAGTAGGGAGCCAATTGAAGAAGAAATAAAGTGTGGCATGAAGAATGGTTATGAAAAAATGGTGGAAGTTTATTAGTTCATGCCCCTAGTAATTAATTGTTAGTTATATGTTTATTTTTTAACTTATATAATAATAGTTGGAATCATTTATTCATTAATTGAAATATTATTATATCCTTCCAGACTAATGATGATGAGAGTGATTTGAAGGAATTAGAGGGTATTGATTTTTTATTAGATCTTTAAATGTTAACAATTTTTTTATTTTATTGAACTCGTATTCTTTTATTATGTTTTTACAGAGTGAGGATAAGAAGGGAACTAACAATAGTTCAATTGAATTCTAATGTCAAATTCATTTCATTTTCTTATGTGTAGATATTTTTTTCATGCAAGCCCGCTGGGTTAGCTCGAGTGATTGATACAAGGTTGTTTCTTTCATGGTGATAAATTGATTGAATATTAGTGAGGTAAAATAGACACATATTGATCATCAATCTCATCCATATTAAAATATCACAACAACAACAACAAAATCACCCCAAAATAATAATCATAAATTAATAATTATAATAAATCATTATCGATTTTGAATTAATGAGGATAATTAATAATAGATAAATTAATCAATGATTATAATTATAATTATAATTTTAAGTAATAATGAGGATCATTAACAGTGATTAAATTGATTAATTAGTAATAATAATCATAATAATAAAAATGCATAATTGATGCAATAAAGACCCATTAACAACAAATTTAGCATGTATAAGTTGTAAGATTGATGCACAAACAACACCAAAACAACGTTAATGATGCAACCATGACGGATAAATCACATTATATTAATGAAAACACATCTTTGTGTCACAATAGGTGATGTTATTCATGACACATATGATGCAATTTTGATGCCAATCCGATGTAAAGTTCACATCAACTGATGCAACTTTGACACCAATTGATGCAACATTGATGCCAACCGATGCAATGTTAATGCTAACAAATGTAATGTTAATTTCAATATGATGCAACATTGATACAAGACACGGTGTAATGTTGATACTAACGAAGGAAACTAGGAAGGAAATACAACAATAATGATGCCAATTAAAGTAATGTTGACACCAACCAACGCAATGTTGATGCCAACTATACGCAAAAGACTAAAAAATATCTAAATATCAAAGAAATGATGATATATTATGACACCAATAAAATACCCTTGCAGAAAATAGTGATATAGGGTTAAGTTGGTTTCACACACATGTCCCCACCATGGCATTGCAATGATGCATACAACGCACCTACAATGCAAGAATGACACAGGTGTCCTCGTGTCTTGCTATGGTCTGATAATCACAGGTAAAGGCATATGCTTGTCTATTGGCTATGTGGTGGAAACTCAATAAGGAAGGGGAAGCTCAGAGGCTACCTGGTAGGAAGACATTAGCACAGGATCGTGGTGCAGCTTGGGGTGGCTCAAGTCTACGTGTACGCAAAGAGGGGGGACTATGGTCCATAGAAATTTCTCTATGAATCCAGGCTATCCCAGTAATGGGGGTGATGAAGTGTGTGGTGGTTGGGTTCACTATTGGTGTCTAGTGGGGAAAGCTAGGATGGCATGTGGCGTGGCTTGTGGAGGAAAAGGTAGGAGGAACAAGGGGAAATTAGTGGAAGACATAGCCTCTTCCTCATAGGCTCGGGATGTGAAGACCAGAGAAGAACTTTTTGTTGAGGAGGCGGAGAGAAAATACAAGGAAAAGTGTGTTGAAGGCCAAAGAAGTGGAGGAGGTGGAGGCTGAAATGATAGCCAAGATGGAGAAGATGTCATAAGTTGAGGTGTTGGAGGAGGTGAGGGATTGGGTGGAAGACCCAACCAAATATCGAACATGTGACACCAAGTAATTTTGTATAGCTTAAACATATTGGATGGTCAAGGCACTTGTGGTGTAGGCTTTGGAGAAAACAAAGGATGATCAAAGGGAAATCATCCATACCATGAGGATTTTTAAAGAAAATTTTGAAGCAGTATGTAGCATTGTGTTTGGAGTTCGGATTACAGTCTCCCAGGCGACTAAGGAGCAGAGGGGAGGTAATCCAAGGGCTGCCACAAAGGCAAATCCCATTCTAATGGACAAAGTCAAGTAGCACTAGGAGAATAATTAGACGAGTGAGGAAAATGTCGATTTGATACTGGAGGTTGCAGAGGATGAGCTCACTCCCCCTCATAGCACATGTTGATGGGTTTGCATTTCCTAGTTTCTTTATTTTTCACTTGCTTGTTAGCATGCTTAGCTCTCATATATTAGAACAATTGGGGATGTTCTACTTTGTTTGGACAATAGACTTTCATGAAGAAGTTATGAACTGGTTTAACACCACTTGGGAGGGATCAAGTTTCTTGCACTGGTAGGTTACAACTAGGGGGAAGGATGTACAAAAACATCTGTTGTATAAATAGATTAATACTCAGGTTTTTTAGATTAAAAAAAAAGGTCCAAAAGGGGAGTAGAGGAAAAATAGATTTTGATTTCGTCATTGCACATTTTTGTAATGCATGAAGTTGATTCCATAGATAAGAAAGAAACCAAGACACAAAGAGAATAAAAAAAGAAGCATGAGAGTCTGAGGCACAAAGAGAATAAAAAATAGGTATGACAATTCAACAAAGAACTTGGAATAAGAGTGAAGGGAATTCAAGAGGTCAAAACAAACCCAAGCATTAAAAGGGAAACATCTTAGAGTTTTCAATACCAAACATGAAATATCAAAATGATAAGAAAAAACAATATTTTTCATATGTTATAAAGAGACTAAAAATGACCATTATTGTTTATCTCAATGACAGATTATAAGTTCAAGAGATGGAAATCTCTACTTTTATTTTTTAGTGACACTTTAGATTAGCACCATTATGTGTTTTTCCTGAATATACCATAAGCTAAAGGTCCTAACAAAGTTGAACTTCGGAAACCAATAATCACTAGGTTAGCAATTTTTAATTACTTTCCAATCTTTAAATTCACTGCATCTCTAAGATTACTTTGTGATATAATGACCCATTAAGTAGTTGTGCAAATAAAACCAAATCAATGGAATCAAAGACCTCACAATGTAATGATACTCCCACCAAGACTTCAATGTGGAATGGTAGACCTAACACTATAATGATACTTTTATTAGGTCTTTCAAATGTTGATGTATTCTCTTATAAATATATCAAGATGCTTTTGTTACATGATCATGTAATGATAGATACTTTCTATATAAATGGAAGTGAGTGATTATTATTTTTTATCATAAATCGGTTTTTCCAATAAAATTCGAATCAAAGGTCTTATCCTTAGTTTCAACCTCAAACTCAAAGGATACGAAAATGTTAACGATCACCTTAAGTGGAAAACTTTAACATTGAATATTTGAATCAAATCCACATGCTACCTAATAATTTTTCAAAATGGTGAATTCAATGCATAACAGTGGGTTCCTTGAACATATGTGTAAACCACACGTCCATAATAACATACCTTCTAGCTATGTGTTTGTTAAATGTTTTTAATGATGGAATTTTGCAAGGAGTATTTATTGTAGTGAAATAATCTTAAACTAAGGCCTTAGAGTGTTTGTAGGGAACCATTTCTTCATATAATTAAAAAAATTCATGACAACCAATTAATATTCTCGAAAAAATTCATGACAACCAATTAATATTCTCGAAGTGTGTATGCTAATTTGATATAATAAACCACTTTTGATAAAAACATTATTAAAACAACAATATCACATTCCAATGTGTTTCATAACTAACCATTTTCTCATGGGTAGAATAGATACTTTGCAACGATGTCTGATGTCTGCACAAGCTTTCTCATAATAAAAATGCATTCAAAAAACAAAATATTCAATGCTACTTTACCTTAATTATGGGCATTTTCATTTTTTAATATGCATTGGGGGCAGTTCAATTGGCAAGTGTCGTGATATAAAATGTTATGATCGATGAGGTTCTGAGTTCAAATTCACTTGACTTACCCATGATGAAAGTATTATGATTTAAAGTTTTTTTATCAAGATAGTATATTATATTTTTTATTATAAATACAAAATGAAAGTATTATCTATTTATTATAAATACAAAATGAAAGTGTTATTTAATGTATGATATTTATTCATGTTTATAGATATTTTTAAACATTGTTTATAGTTTCTTATCAAGATAATATATTATATTTGTTTATATGAATAGTTGTGAATGAGTGATTAATGTTGATGTTATTTTTAAAATTTCATTTTAGTGTTAGATACTAAATGGATAGTACATTTTTATGTTATCATGTAGAGTTACTGAATTACATATGAACACTTACAAATTACCTATTCATAATATTACCATTCATTAGAAAATATGCAATAGGATTGTTTTTATTTGTATATTTTATATATCAAACAATAATCCAAAAATCAATAAGCAATGAGATTTATTTTATTTGTTTTTATATATGAAACAAATTATATGATACTCCAAAGAATAATGAGTTTTTTCTTATTTGTATATTTATATATAAAATAAATCATGCAATACTCCAAAAAAATATGAGAGAACTTTATTTATCTTTTCATTGAAAATCAATTCATCCTTTCTAGGGTTAATTAATTTTTTATCATTAATAATGATTAATAATTTATCGTTGTTATGGAAAATTTTAAAGATTGAATGATTATGCATTTATTGCATATAAATATATGTATTAGAAAGAATGGAAATCACATAGGTATTCATGTGCATCATGGTTTATCACTTTCATTTGTTCAAAGTCGTGATTTAAGAATTAAAGTTTTGTGGGGATTGAATAATCTTGTTACCCAATTTGCTATTAGAACCTACTCCACTATGTGAGTGAATTTTATGTTTCAAAACTACAACTCGCACATACTCATATCTTCAACAAACAATATTAACTAGGTTGTTTATATTCATGAGGCAAAATCATTTGACAAACCCTTGGGAGAGAGAAGCTCCTACCTTCAATCATTAAAAATGTGTTTTGAGTGTCCAAAAAAATGAAAAACAAAATTAAAAATGTATTTTGAGTGCCAAAAAAATGAAAAACCAAAGGCTACAAATAGAAAATGAAATGTAAATGATAAACTAAAAAGATAGATGTGAAATAAAATTCCAGATTAGAAAAAATGTATAAAAAGAGTTAAAAATCAATTGAAACATATAAAAAATCAACAATGGTGAATCAAAAGTAGTTATCTTAAAGTGAAAAATAGAGATTATATCCCAAACTCCCATCATGAGGTTCTTGATATCAAGTACATCATGAGGTTCTTGATATCACCTACAGTTGCAAATATCTACAAAACTTTGAAATATAGATATCTACAATGTTAATTTTTATTATTATTGTTTTCTTGTTATTTGAATTGGCTTGTGTTATTATCTCCTCATCTACCAAATGTTTGGAAGGAGGAAAACACCAATGTTGTGATATTCAACCAAGGCTGAAAAATCTTGCCTAAGTTTGACCAAGTTGTTTATGAAATAATTCCTTAATCAAAATTTGTTTTGAAACTTGTCAAGAAATATTTTTTATTATTATTGTTTTCCTGTTATTTGAATTGGCTTGTGTTATTATCTTCTCATCTACCAAATGTTTGGAAGGAGGAAAACACCAACTTTGTGAGATTCAACCAAGGCTGGAAAATCTTGCCTAAGTTTGACCAAGTTGTTTATGAAATAATTCCTTAATCAAAATTTGTTTTGAAACTTGCCAAGAAATAAAAATTTCAAATCAACTTGCTAAAACTTAAACTTGTCAAAACTAGGCCAACATTTTTACTATTATGTTTTCTTCACCAAATTTTTTGTATGTTCAAGTTTTTTTTTTTAATTTCTTGAGTTTATAGTGTCACCAAACTTTAACAAGTGCTAAATTGATAAGTTTTTATTTAATTCAAACCTCACAAATTTGCTATTCACACCAACTAAATCAAAAGTAGAAAACCATATCACACTTCCAATTAAAATAAAATATATCACATATCTAACAATTAGAGAAAGCCATGAAATATTTTTAGTAAAGAATCAAAAATGTAAAAAATAATAAAATTCCAATATACAATTGGAATTGAATAACTAGAATATGCACACCACAATACCATTAGTATAAGGAAATTGACTATAACATATGGTATTTATGGTGGGTATTGCAAGAGCCAATGAGTAGTAGGAACAAAAGGCACAACATTGGGATAGTCTTGCATGGCTTGTGCATACGGATGCATTACTCAAGACCGAGGAAATTTGACTATTTGGAGGGAAACAAATGAGGACAACCATGGAATTTGGGGTGCAAGAGCCACATCCACCAAGCTCATCCCATCACTAAAGAAGAATGCCCCCTCCAACCTAATGGCCATCATCTCATTCTTTAGAGTCATAAATTGTTTAAGGATTTCTTTAAGCTCAGTTGCATGCACTTCAATGAACCTCTTCGTTCTTGTCTGCTACATCCATACCCACATCCACATTGCCCATGTGCCTTGATATGGCTATGTCCGGTCCATCCAACACCAGTAATGTGCCAATCTAAAAAAAATCAATATATATTATTTTTTTATTTCATTTTCATTATCTAAAAATTGAATCTACTCTCTAGAAGATGTAGGTCTAATCCACAAGGTTGTGACCAATAATTTTTATTTCTAAAATATTATGTTTAATACATTATTTTAAGAGAGCTTAATGAAAGCTTATAAATATTGTATTACTACAGAATGAGCTAATACAAAGTCCAATTGTTTCAAAAATAAAGAGCAATGCATTCTCCATTATGGAAGTGATTAATCATATTGTTGGTTGAGATTTTTTTGGTTGACGTTTAGTTTGTTTAATGAGGATAATTCTAAAGTACAATTGAGACATAATTCTATTGGGTGAGGATTTGAATGTATGCAAATTTGTGCATTTGTGTTTGCATGTCATACCCGTTAGCAAGACATCACCTCACATATATTGCATGACATCACTTCATATTATATATAGGGAGATTCATTGTAGACATAAGACACTACATGTGTATGCTTCATATGGGGAGACGACTATGATGCATTGTAGCCATAAGGCACCACCTGTGTATGCTTCATATGGGGAGATGCATTGTGATGCATGTATATGCATTACACCATGTGGAATGAAAATGCATCACTTGATGCATCACATCCACTATACCAACAACTAAAAAGCAAGGTAATACCACAAGTGGTATTCCACGATCTTCTTGATTTACTTTCACCAAACATGTGTGCATCACTCAATGACCTTCATATTCTTTTATTTCATTGTTGATGAGATATGATTGTAGATATGTTATTAAAATGATGTTATAACCATGTTAAAGGTGAGATTTCTCTAGATGAAATCCTCGTGTACAAGCAACACAAACTTGCTAGCAACAACATGTCACACTTAGTAATAATAGTTAGCATGATGTCACACCCATTAAAGTCAAGTACAAGTCCTAGGTTATCTAGATATGTGCATAAAATTGAATGCTTAATGATAAATCAATATGATAATATTTTGTAGACACCATACTTTACAAAGATGTACTTCCTCGTGTCGATCCTTAAGGATTTTCATCATTGCCCTATTCATCATGAGCCAAATAATTTTCAAATGGTTGTAGGGTAGTTGACTCTTAATGAGGGCACTGCAACTTACTAGGAGTAGTGAGTGTGGTAGTTAAAACACTTTTTGTCACACAATTGCCCATTCAATGGGCCAATGACCTCATCACCACTATAAGATTCATTCGTGCATAATGAAACGCTTGAACCTTGCCTTTTCTAATAAATGAAATCAAGAGAATTTTTTCATGAGGCTTAGTCTATATGTAACATATCTTTGGATATATCACTAATTCAAAGATAATATGCCATGCAAGGGTACACCATTTAAAGGAGGTACTTGCACCAGATAACCTCAAAAGGAAAGCTCAAAATACTTGAAAGGTAGGCACCTAGGTTAGGTGGATAGATCCTCTCAAAAGCTTGCTAAAAATAGCCCAAAAAAGGTGCCCTCCTTGTACCCATATGGAGTGCCATCCTTATCCAAATCTTGCATGTTTTAGTCCCATTCAATGCAAGTGGATAATCTGAATTGACATAACCTTACGGTGCCAATATACCACATGTAAGGTGCTATATTTGGGGTTGTTGTTATCTCCATATGAGTTACTTATTTGAATCTCCAATCCTTAAATTGACATGAATTGAATATCTCGAGTCTCAACATAACATTGTGTTAGCACAAATTTCCACCCTCCAAATTGAGTTGATAAACATGTTATAACCGTGGTGAAAACTTGGTTATTTCAATGAGTAAAGCCCCAAATTGTCAGAGGATAGACCCCTCTCCGTTTGGGCTAGTCTTTGCTAGCCTCAAGGGGGAGTCCCTAGGCACCCTAGGTACCTTGTTGTTGTCTTTTAGGATTGATTTTACGTTTAAAAAAAAAATGAGTTGTTCATCTTGGACAGTGTGTCAAATAGTCCAAAAACGATGAGGAAAATATGGTTTTTTCACTTGGAGGGTTCCTACAGGGTTAGCACAATGATTATAGAATAGAAATAGAACAAAAAACTACTCAAGAGACAAATAAAATCACCATGAACAGTTCAGAAAAATGACAAATTAGACTGCAAAGTTCACAAAATACCAACAAGAAAAAGGTTAGAAAACAAACACAAGATTTCTTTATTGATAGGCTTGCAAGAGGGTTGGTTGCACCACAATTGGCAAGTCCACAACCAGTACAATGATTACTTTGCTCAAAGAATGAATCACTAGACTAAGAGAGAGAGAAAAGAATGAGAACGAAACACTATGTTATTGCTACTAAGAACCGACCAATAACCAATGAAGACCATCCAATATATAGGAGAGGAGTGTGAAGAAAATAGGAGTTAATGTGCATGAAGGAATACGTGTGAGTGATAAATTTAGGAATTAATGTGCATGAGGGAATACGTGTGAGTGATAAATTTAGGAATAAATGTGAGTGAGTAATGTACATGGGTGAGTTATGACTGAGTGTATGCACATGGTGAGTTAAATAATAGCTAAGATGCATGGAGGATAATTTTATCTTTCCAACACATGTTAGATTGCTAAATTTGGCCAAGGGATGAGGGAGTTACGAGTTGAAGGGAAATTCGTCCTATTTTTTAGGGATTTCCTAAAATTTAGGAATTTTGCATTTAAAAGCAATTTAGGGAGAATTCTTAGAAAGTGATTGCATGGAAAGTGAGAGGAATAGAGTGATAAAATTAGCCTTGATTGGCTAAACTTTCTCCAAAAAATACCACTTCACCCATGCGCCACCTTGATCAATTCTCATTTAATACATAATCCTTGGAAAATGTGCCCTTGTTCCATGATGCCATGTAGATGCCACATCACCATGATACTCTACCACATGTCGAAATCTGAGCTTACCACTGGTCACTGCTAGAGATAACGATGAGTGCTAAAAATAGAAATTTCCAAAAATAATTATCCAGTCCCAAAAATTTGAAACTTGTCGAAGCTGACCCAAACTCTTCACAAATGCTAGGAATGACCAAGAGACCACCATCATGTGTCTACTGCTAAAAATAGAAATTTCCTCGCATGTCCATGTTATTATACTCATTGGATTTTATTTTCAACACAAAATCTGAATCTGCAATCAGAATTGATGTGCAAGCCCTAGTGCTCAACCTGCTAAAAATAGAAATATGTGCGAAATCATCTCGGAAAAGGTCCAAAAGAATCAAAATGTCTTAAGGATCAACAATATGTGCTCAGAATCTAAATTTGGGGCCTGGAGCTCAAACTACTAAAAATAGAAAGTTCTTGCATGTCGCCTGGAAAAGTGTTATCGGGCATAGAATCATGCAAGGACCCTCCATGTATGCTCATAATTGCTCCAAACTATCAAGTAACCCAACTCAAACCATGTCTCCTAAAAAGTAGGGACACCTGTTGTATGTAAACATCTCTCTCAAATGCATGGGATACCAAGCTAGCTCTAACTCTAAACAAAAACAATTGTGTATCGTTCATATACCTATCTCTGATGGGAACCAACCTCTTCTAACCACAAGTGCTAAACTCTGGGAGAATCTTAGAATGTCATCCAAACTAGTGCATGCTGGCTCTTAACCCTCAAGATTTTCAAGGGTGAAAATCTAGGGGTTAACACACTAATATTTGTAATCTTATACATTCGTAAAAGGAGGCAATATTTTCTACAATTCCAAACAAAGGAAGGTATGAGGTTAAGATTTCAACATAAGATTTTTTTTATGCAAAATGGGAAAGGGTTCATACATTTGGATTAAGTGGGTACTTATCAAGTTAGATTGACTTTAACTCAAAGATTACGCTTCAACCAAAGATGGAACTACACAGTTTTCAGCCCATAAATAGAGGATTTATTGTTGTATTCACAAGGACATTTCGATGAATGAAAGTAGAAGACTAGAGGAAGTTTGTGCCCTTTGGTAAGAAGACATGACTAGTAAATTGGTAATTTTTTTATGAATGAAAGTAGAAAGACTAGAGAAAGTTTGTGCCCTTTGGTAAGAAGACATGATTAGTAAATTGGTAAATTTATTAGCTTAGGAAAGATTTTCAAAGTTAAATATTTCCTATCACTTAGGTGGATTGCACTTGTCATGAAAAAATTGATTTATTAAGGTCTCTTTATGTTTTCAAGATGTTTATATTTGAAGTTTGTGCATCTTCGGTAGGAGTGCATAATTGGTAAAATGGAAAATCTATCAAGCTAGTCTAGATTGTTGAATCCAATTACACATGACATGTTCACCACCTTACTCAAATTTCAATTATTATAATGAGAAGATTTTGATGGCAAGCTTAGATTTTATTTTGATTTCACATAAATCTGCACCAAACAATGGTTGGTGATAGGGACAAATCCACTTTTCCTTTCTACTCTACAATCTTTCAATGAAGAAACCAATACACAATTTAACCCAGTGAACAAAGTAAACATTTATAGTTTTATAATTTATGGATACTTTCCATTCTATTTTCTTTTAGTTACTCAGGTAAGAGTTTCAGTTTTGATACGCTACTCAATGAGTTTGGGGTTTCCATAGCATTATGATAGACATAAATTACTATATCATAGTTCCTTTAGTGTTTTCATCCACATTTCAACCACTGACTTCATGCTTGTGGCTCTTAGTAGGGTTGTAGGTATTCATGCCATCCATTCACTTAAAAAACATAATCTCACCAAGTTCAACAATCAATTAGCAGTTTGCGCACTCATTATCTTTAAGTTGTTGGTTGTTTTAAAACTTGGTTCAAAAATAGGCTACATAGTGGTATTTTCATTTTGCATTTCAAAACAGAAAATGACTTAAGTGTCAAGATCCTTAATTGATTCCTCCATTCTTAGATTTATAATCAAATCAATAACTTTTTAGGCTTATAAGTTACTCAAAGTCACAAAAACAATGATGCATTTTTTAACTTGCTTTTTTGTTTTGGCTTTTGGTTTTGCAAAGGGTTTCCTTTGCTCTACTTTTAAGTTTGGTTGTTGGTTGAATGTGAATTTGTGTTACTTTATAAAAATAGAAACACAACCACTCTATTTTTTATACTTATTCTTTAAGTAGCAAACCGTGTGCAGTTTAAATTGATTTTGCATTTTTATTGCAACATTTTACTTTCACAATAAGAATAACATTCATTTCATGTTGTTAGATTGGACTTCCTTTCACACTTTTGAATTTTCACATTTATTTTAAGTGCTCCATATAGTTTCATTTTTATAATTCAATTATGAAAGTCTAAAACGTCAGCCAGAGAACTCCAAATGAGAAACCCCACCACCAATGAAGATCTTATTCTTTCATTCATGTGATTAATACATTGGTTTTGATCCTTCACTACCACAACATTGTTAAAGGTTTTACAAAGTTGTGGTCTTAATGGGTGGTGCCCTCATTTGAGGGACTTTTATAAATTGCGAACGTGTTGTTTGTGAAACAATCTAACCAGAACCCACTTAGAAAATTAAAAAAGTAGTTGCCCTAAACAGATTAAAACATATGCTATCAATGTACGCTCAACATAGCATGTTGATCCTAAACTTTATTTCTTTCTTTCCTTCAACTCTCTCTTAGCTTTCCCACCCTAAACTCCCCTTTAAAGTGAGAGATCTCACACATGACAAATTGTGGGGGATTCATCATTGTTTGGGTCTTTACGATAGAATAATCATCTTCTTCTTTTTGTTTCGAACACATCAACAATTTTTACTTTAATTTTCAATAATACTAAATTAACTTAATGATTCCTTTATTAAAAGAAATATTTTCAAGCATTCCCCTTATAAGTTTTTCAAAGCTAAGAATATTGTTGTTTTTTGAATGTCAACAGTTCTTCAAACATTCAAGGAATTTCTTTAATCAATATTGATTGCTCTAGATGGCATGAGCAATAATGAGTGCACTAGAGTAGCTGATGTATAACATCTCTTTAGGGACATAGATAATGGAAATTCATAAATGTTTCTGCTATTAGAAACACCAATTATGTTCTTCATCTTGAGTGGCAATGACAGATTCTCAATTGCAGAGTTTGGTTTCACAATGATAATTTTGCTAGGGAAGCCAAAAACTATAAAGGTGGTGATGGATTTTGCAGCATTTAAAAATGATTTCGCTTCAATAATCCTAGTTCATTGACAGTTTTGTTTATTTGTTGATTAAACTCCACATAATTGTGTTCATAGATCTTTGTGGTAGCCTAGTGTTCAAAACATGAGACATGCAATTTAGGGTAAGGGATACAATACCTCCACTCGTCATAGTACTTGATACTTTTACCTTGAGCGTTTCTCCTTCCAAACTACCTTACCTTATGGGAAGAAGCCCAACATTGATACTAATCTCAAAGACGATAAGAAAAAATATTGATATTTGAATAATGAATAAGAATATATGATCTCAATTACACAAGTACATGTATCTTTATACACACGGGAGGGAATGACCAATACTCATGTCATTTCATTAAAAAATTACAATAACAAGGTATATTACAAATCACCTCACTAATATAACTATAATATAACTATTTTACCAAGGACTCCATCTTTGTATTCTTCTCATTAAAATAAACTTTTGATTGTATACCTCACATCATCATGAGCTTTAAATTTGGCCTTTGAAAGAATGATTATAATGTATTCTCATTAAAATAAACTTTTGATTGTATACCTGACATCATCATGAGATTTAAATTTGGCCTTTGAAAGAATGATTATAAGGTCTGTGTATATATTAACCAATATTTATTCTTTTATACCACCCTTAAATAGTATCAAGGTGAGCTAGCCATGATAACTTTGGATATTGTTTTATGATAGCCACGACAATGCTTGTAACTATAAACATATTTATTGCTAGTGTAAGCTAGCAATGACGAAGCTCAATCAATTATAATAAATTATGATGATAGGTATGATTTATGAAGCTACATACCAGGGGGCTAGTACAATGCAAGTTTCAACCACATGAATGATGAGGAACACCAAAAGGCCCTAATAATGTACAATTCAGGCCTTTGGGCAATATGTTCTATGACAATAACTTACTCAAAGTATCCTATATGATGGATAATTCACCAATTTCCTCTTGCACCACACATGTTAACATCCCTTCTCCTATCTGTATATAGTGGTGATGAGATGTTGTAGGACCTTGGAAGACCAATTTGTCAGAGAAATCTTGCATGCCTTTGTTATATAAGTTGTAAAACATCAACTTCCATGGAGCAATGCTGAAATAAAACCTAGAACATTTGAATTTTTGAGTATAGCTATTGTCTCGCCCAAAGCTCATCTTAATTCTCTACAAATAGATCTTGAATGACCCTTGCAAGCATTTTGGCATTCAATAAAATAAATATTGCCCCTTTATTATTAATACTTTGCAATAATTCTTGTATTCTTCATGTACTCTTCACAAGGGATTATTCCTTACCATGGATAAAGCCCATTTTTCACAAACATGTCCCTACCACCCATCACAGCATGCAACTTATAATGAAAAGCAGTTTTACATTTAAAAGATAAACACTGAAGTCGCAATATATTAAGACTTCAATTATATTGAACTCTTATCAAATGCCAAAAACATTTACTTCGTAAAAGCTCTCTTCCTATATCAGGTCCCAAGATTATGTTTTTTACACTAGTGCAAAAACATTAAACATTTAACTAGTAACATTAGTTTGATTGAAGGATGGGTCATATTGTCCAACAAACAAAACTTCATCATTTTATAAAACTAAAGGTGGAATGCAMATGCAAAATACCAATGCTAACAGTGTTGGCAATAGAATYCAAYTGCCTTTGTTTGCATAAACATTGACTCRTAACATTCCTTCAATTGAAGGATGAGACATATTGTCCAACAAACAAAATTTCCTCATTTTACATAACAAAGGATGCAAACATTGACTCATAACATTCCTTCAATTTAAGGATGAGACATATTGTCCAACAAACAAAATTTCCTCATTTTATATAACAAAGGTGGAGTGCATATCCAATATACAATGCTACCAGCGTTAGCAATCGAATCCTATTGTCTTTGTTTACATAAAGACAAATTTCCTCATTTTATATAACAAAGTGGAGTGCATATCCAATATACAATGCTACCAACGTTAGCAATAGAATCCTATTGTCTTTGTTTACATACATAAATTTCCTCATTTTATATAACAAAGGTGGAGTGCATATTCAATATACAATGCTACCAGCGTTAGCAATAGAATCCTATTGTCTTTGTTTACATAAAGACATATGAATAGACAATTTAGTGGTAACAATAAATTGGATCATACTGCCCCCCACCCCAAAAAAATCATCATTTTATAAAACTAAGGTAGACTGCACATGCAAAATACAATGCTAGCAGTGTTAGCAATAGAATCCAGAAAAAATGATCAATTCAAGCTTCACGTCATCCAAGTAAAGATCCTTCTGAGTAAATGTACCTATGGGGCATTTTCATGTGCATGCATGGTAGCCAATAATTGGTGATGTTGAAAATACATTTCTGAGTCATCCCAGCAAGCAGATAAGTGAATTTTCCATGGATAGCAACATAGCACAGTTGTATGAAGATAGATCATGATTGATTAATTTGTAAACATAACTACTTTGATTATTGCATTTGTTTAAAAAGAATTGCATGCGGCTATGAACTTTATATGACAGAATAAATACTACAASAAGCATCCAAACATTGCAAGTGTTCACTCAAATTGCTGTGAACWTTATATGATATAATATATACTACAATAATCATCCAAATATTGCATGAAGTGTTCACTCAAATTATGAAGAATAATTCTGACTACTAGCATATTTATCTAAAACAGTTCCTACCATCTATTCCAGAAGAAACCATAATCAATCTCCTATTTCCAATGTCCATTATATTTGTAAGTTTTTTAGCACGGTTGAGGAATGAGAGGCTTCCATCAGAGCTCCCGCTCTGGGTTCTTCATTAAAGGTCTATAACCTAGTATATGCGATGCTTATACTGCTCAGGTTGCACATAAACATAGTAAACAACAGACAACGATCAATTCTATTCCATAAAATCATGTAGGTATTTTGCAGCATCTTTTCTCATGTGTCCTGCTAACATAAAGATTAGAAACGTCAAATCACTTCAAGAAACGACTGTATGCCTACTGATTAAACCTAGTCCACAAAAACTGATTGGTTTCATCATTTATAGAAAATTTTCACAGCTAAATCCTAATCTGAATAGTGCTCTGCATGCTTGGTCAAGTAGTCTTAAGGACAATAGAGCTAACCATTTGTGTGTATGTTTTTTTATATATCTTTGGACAATAGAGAATTTTTTCATCTTTGGAGTTCAAGATCTCTTCATGTTTATCTCTGGCCATATTGAACGGTAATTTAGCTCATGATCTTTATTTTTTTTTCCTCAGAAATAAATCCCTGGAAAAATTCTAGGTGCTTCTCCCTATTTCAAGGATGGTACCTATTGTAAAGTGGATGATGTAGACTTTGTGTGCCTAACCCTATAGGAATTGAACCGGGGTCCTGCACAGCACACCAGCTTACAGGCAACATCCTAACAACAGTGGCACCAACCAATTAAGCTAACCCTCGGGACTTCGCAATCTTTCTTTACTGCACAAATGATGACATTTTAGATATATGCTTATTTACATGCAACAACAATAGAAGATTCAGGATGCATTGCAATAATTGTGTTGAAACATTAGCTTCAGATTCAAAGAAGGAAGAAATATACAGTGCTGCATTGCAGGCATTATAATTAGCAAAAAAATCAATAGCTGCCCTGATGGTTTTAACAGGATTTTAGAAGTGGAAGATAGAGTTATATTGGAGGAAATTAATAGTTAGATTCTCTCTACATTTGAATCACTGCTTTTCAGTTATGTGAATTTGGATAAACAAAATTGATGCTTCTTTTAACATGGGAATAGAAAGTTATCTTCCTTTTCCTGATCACCATTTTACAACAATACGCATGGGAAACTGATCCTTCCACTACAATTAAAGGAACAGACAACATGCACTTCAGATCACTTAATGTATGGTAAAATGGTTGACATGGCAACTTCAACAGTGTACGCTCAAAATAGCCTAAGCATTGTGGATATGCTTTGGCTCCCAAAAATGATAATTGGGAGAGAGATTGTCAAAGTTGAGAAGAACAGAACTACAGGAAAGTAGCTCGACTCAGAATCAGAGTCGTCTGTGCAAGCAACAGCTTCCTAACACCAAGATACGTATACAATATGAAGTATGATAAAAGGTATGCCAATATCCAATGTTCCTCTATTTATAACTTGAGGAAGGAAGGATGTGGCACATCTGTTTTATGCTGCAATAACTTTGGTGCAGCTTTATCTTTTGCCCGATCAAGATCAGAGAAGACCTAAACAAAACAAAGATAAGGCAATTACACAAATAGTATAGAATAACTTTACAGAAGATCGACATAAATAAAGATGAGAATGAAAGGCAAAGGAGTGATAGCCTCAAAAAGCCAAGTACCTTTGATGACTTTCCATAGTGTGTTTGAGCAAGTTTTTGGTCTTTTGCTTTAGTTTTCCTATTTCCTTGCTTTTCATCATGATTTTTAGAGATCATCTGCACTTTGGTTTTGTTTTCCTTGTTTGCCTTTTGAGCTACAGATCAAAATATAAATAATAATGTCAACGGAAGTTTACTTCTCATTCACAGAATATTTTTGTATATCATATGCCATAGAACGCATTGAATACCTTTACGCTTGCGCTTTTTGCTTGCTCGCAGACGTTTCCTATCCTCCCGGGTCAACTCACCTTCATCTTTAACAGGCCCTTCACCTGTAAATAACTCTTCTGGAGCAAGCATAGATGCCTCTGAAACTGCCACAGGAGCTATCTGTCCACCACAGATATAAAAGACACTTACTAAAGCCRAAAAATACAATGCAGTCATACATCATGAACAATTTTCACCTACTACTAGCCAGTATAGACAAAATTCAGTTCCAGCAACCTCTTCCATTGCAAGAGCAGGAACATTTGCTTGTATAGACATATCTTCAATAACCTGCCAACACAGAATGCAATTCCCAAATTAATTCCKAATATAACTATAAGAATCCTTAAAGCAGCTACAGAATGTCAATGAAGACAATCAARCATACAATRATATTACATACCGGTTTTGGAGTAAACTGRAAGTGAGAGAGTGCATCCAACTTCAMACATAGCCTCTTGAACAAAAGAGCTGCCTGAAAGTCAACATAGCAATTCACAAACTTCTTCAGATGAAATAAATTTATGCTTTAAGTACCATGTGTTTGGGCCAAGATTGAATAGTTAATCTTCTACAAATAAAAATAAAATGCGGCAATCATAAAAATACAAATACTTCCCAAGATTGAAGAGTTAAACCATGCAAACACTGAAATTGCTTTCCTGTTATTTACACTCATTTTATATCCCTAGGGAATGTATGTTTTATTCTATTCCTTTGATTACTAAAGTCTAATAGAAGAGCAGCATTAATACAGCTTCCCACATTTCTTGTAAAACCAATTTTAAAACAAAGATGGTGAAAGAGCATTGGGGAATGTTTATGAAATTATAAATATTGAACTTTCAGCATATGCAAAACAACAGAAATGCTGAATGCAATGAGCAAAGAAAAAATCTGAAAAAAGGGGAATGATCCTATAGTTTTTACACAAGATTATGGATGAGGATGCCTTTATTTAATTCTGCATATTCAGTTGGGTGGGTGTTAACCCCAAGATTTTCACCCTTGAAAATCTTGAGGGTTAAGAGCCAGCATACACTATTTTGGCTGGCATTGTGAGATTCCCCTAGAGTTTAGTATTTGTGGTTATCAGAGGTTGGTTCCCATCAGAGACAGGTATATGATCGGTACATGGTTGTTTTTGTTCAGAGTTAGAGCTAGCTTGTTTTCCTTTGCATTTAAGAGAGATGTCTACATACAGCAGGTGTCCCTACTTTTTAGGAGACACGGTTTGAGAGGTTCATTTGACAGTTTGGAGCAGTTTTGAGCATACAAGGATGGTCCATGCATGATTCTAGGCCCGATGACACTTTTCGGGGCGACATACGAAAACTTTCTATTTTTAGCAGGTTGAGCTCCATGTCTCATATTGAGATTCTGAGTGTCCAGTATTGATCTCCGAGTCATGTTGAGTCTTTTGGACCTTTTCCGGGTGACATGCATGATATGTCTATTTTTAGGAGGTGGAGCACCAGGGCTCGCATGTTGACTCTGATTGCATATCTAGATTCCTCTTAGAAAATTGAATCCGATGAGTATGATACCATTGACATGCAAGCACATTCTATTTTTAGCAGTGTCTATTTTTTAGACAGTTGACATGTGGCAGTGTTCTCCTAGTCATCCTAAGCATTTTTTACAGTTTCCTAAAATTTAGGAGCTGGACCCTATTTTTAGCAGTTTCTATAAATCGCAGGGGTGATGGTCTCCAGAAGTGACAAGTGGCAGACTCTAGATTCTGACATATGGCAGAGTTTCAGTGTGACGTGGCATCTACATGGCATTAAGCAAAGGGGTGCATTTTCCAAGGCAAAGAAAATAAAGTCAACGAAGAATTAGATAAAGTGAAAATGAGGCGCATAGGATGAGGTGGCACTTCCAGGGAGATGATTTAGCCAATCAGCTAACTTTTCCTCACTTAACATATCTTCACTTTCCATGCATTAATTTCCCAAAATTCCCTTTAAATTGCTTTTAAACACTAATTTCCTAAAATTTAGGAAAATCCCTAAAAAAATAGGGTGAACTCCTCTTCCTTGGCTAGCACATGCATAATTGGCATGTGTTGACGTGTTTTAGTTAACTAAACACTCAATTCACTCTTACCTTCACTTAACTTATCCTTTCCCTCACTTTACTCACTTTATCCCTCACTTCACTCACCATTATCTCAATTTCCATGCATTAATGTTAGAATATTAGGGTTAGATGGAAAACAGCAGTCACCTTTTAAAATTCAAACAAAGATACTTTTAGATCTGGAGCAATGGCAGCATATAGATTAATAAACAGCAATGACAGAATGATAATACAAATCTAAAAAGGCAAAGCTCATCCAACGCTAGTAAGCTCAAACAATGAGA
>JASDQU011508580.1:4350-22530 GCA_032191745.1 Picea mariana
AAGAACAATAATTCTCCCTTGCACCACCCTGCCACTCTGGTTTCTCTGGCTGCAATCAGATGGAAGCTACAACTCCCTTTGTTCAAGCACCCACTTGAACCTATGAGGAAAAAAGTCCTCCCTAGAACCTCCCTTCCACCCTAAAATATAAATCTTTGCTACTGAAACTTATTACAGTGATATAATGTTCAACAATGGCTTACTAGACTCATCACTGTTCTGCTTCATTTCGTTGCTCTGTCTGCCTCATTGCCTTCCTGCACACATGACTTATGCTGTCTTTTCTTCTGCTTTTTATGCTCTATGTGCCATGTCCATTCACTGCACAGTTCCTCTTCTATTCGATTCAGCTGCTACACTCTCCTCCTTCTTCACACATGAATCACCTTCAACAACAACAACCACAACAACTCCAACAACAACAACAACCCCATCTTTTGTCTGTACTGTGTACTTATAGCTTCAGTGCACCTTGTGCATGCAATGTGCGCAATCCCTCTGCATACTCACACCACGCCGATATCCTCCACCTCTTGAGTGCTCTGCCTGATCATCATCGTAACTCTTCAGCTTCTCTGGCAGTTTTCCCACGCGTTCAACATCACTGGGTGTTATGATGAGATTCCTCAGCCTCTCTGGCAGTTGAGACTCTTTGCCTTCTCTGGCATAGTCGAGCTTATCCTTTCTATTTCAGTTACAGGTTCCAACCCTCATCCAAATATCAATCCCTCTAAGAATCGTCTTTCTTCACTGGGTGAAGCTTAGAGACTCTTCATCTCCTCTAGTGATCACACCAAAGTGTCTTCGAGTCCTCTGGCATAAACCATCATTGGTTTCTGGCAGTTACACTGTGTCGAGCTACAATAGCCCTCCGATCTTGTTCAAATTCACCTGCACCATTTGATTGATTCCATGGGATCTTTCATTTATTTCGGCATTTCAGCATTCGATAATTTGGCATTCGTGTGACCATGTGTCTCAACATCCCCAGTCGCGATCCCCGAAAATGAGCTTGGTTGATCTAGCTCTTTCCTCCATCTCTCGCTGATGTGACCAAGGGCTGTGACCACAACCTTATGCATAAGGTGCTTTCACGATTTCACATCTCGTGAGTTTCAACACTATGCTCTGTTGACCTCAAGTCAGCGAAATTTCGATCGCTTGCCACATGTCCTATGATTCGATGTTCCAGATCCAATCTTGATTCAACGACTGCGATTGAATCGCAATTTCGCATATCGTGATTTCGACACTCTAGTTGCATTGGGTTCTTACCTCTCCAAGTCACGATCCCCGAAACCCCGAAATGGCGTGGGATCAATGGTCCTGATCAACACTTGATCTGATGGTTCAGATCATTTCGTGATTTCACATTTCACGATTTCGACATGCTTGATGTTCAGTGTTTTTGTCACTTCAAAGTCCTGATCCACGAAACTCCATAAAGAAGTCGGATCAACGGTCCAGATCACATCTTGATCCGACGGTTGCAATTACATCACGATTTTGCATATCATGATATCGAGATTCTTGATGTTAATACTCTTTGACGTATCCAACACTCGATCCTCAAAACCCCGAAATGGACTTGGATCAACGGTCCAGATTCAATCTTGATTCAATGGCTACGATTGAATCATGATTTTGCATATCACGATTTCGGCAATCTTGTTGCATTGTTTTCTTGTCTCTCCATGTCGCGATTCACGAAACTCCGATATGGAGTTGGATCAACGGTCCATATTTGATCTTGATTCAATGACTGCAATTAAGTCACGATTTTTCATATCGCGAGATCGGGATTCCTGTGGATGATATTACTTGACATCTCCAACTCTCCATCCCCGAAACTCTGACATGGACTAGAATCAACGGTCCAGATTCAAATTTAATCTGACGGTTTAGATTGAATCGTGATTTCGCATATCGCGATTTCGAGAGGTTAGGGAACATCGTTCCTTTGACTCTCCAGTCAATGAACTGACGATCTTTCCCCACGTTTCCTGCCCGATGATGGACGGTCCTCCTTTTTTCGGGATTTTATATGCCCACTTCTCCTTGTACTTTAGAGAGTGTGCAAGTTATTCTTGATCCAACGATGGTTGGATCCTGCGCTTGGATTGAATGCCTGAGATATATCCTCCTCTTCAGCATGCTCTTCTTGTCTAAATTCAGATCTGACAGCCCTCGTTCTGTCGGGAATTTTGGATGGGATCCAATGATCAGTAGTGCTTCTCAAACTTTACGGGACTTCATCATGCCTGATCAATAGTTTATATCAATCCTTGATTTGACGATTGAGGATTGTTGCGTTTAGACAATTGTTGTGTTGCCGGTCTTCCTGAATATCACTACGCTGCTGATCATCACTGTTGTACTCAAGCCATCATCACTACTGTACTTGCCATCAATGACAAGCTTATGCTGCCTATAAAACATACCAACATCCTCTGCACTATCTCTTCTGATCTTATGGAGGTTGCTCTGCAGCTTCTTCCGAAAATACTTCTGGTGCCCATCTATTACATTCTTCCTGTACTCATGCCATATTCATTACTGTACTTTCCATCAATGACAAGCATATGCTGCCTGTTAAACATTTTCCAACATCATTCCCAATTCTCAGTAAAGAGTTCAACTGAAAGCTATTGGGAGCTCAAAAAAACTAAAATATCAGGGGGAGAGTGCATATGATTACATGTTGCATAAACAAAAATATTTGAAGATCAATATTAAGAAGCACTATCCCAGGGAGAATTAGTATAACATAAGGAAAGGTCAATGCAAATAGAGTGTATTCAGAATCCTGCCAAATTTTTTTTTTTGCGACATCCATAGTACACCAACTACAAAGACAAACACATCTTTGAAAGGGAGTTTTCTTGGAGACAAGAGAAATATGGTTAGGCCTTGAATGTTTGGATCAACAATAGTAAAAGAATAAGAAGGGCCTTCTTGGATCAATGATATGTAGCTACAAATAGTGATTGTGTACAAATATTTACTGGAAACAATTCTGAAACAACCCCTTGAAATACATAAGAGAAAATTTATAACCCTCAGAGGGTGAGTTATTGACAAGGGGAGTTATAGAGAGGTAGAGAAGATTAAAAGGCTTCTTGTTATTATTGTCAAAGGGGCAGATAATGCAGTAAAACATAAATCAACAAAATTGTCCAATGTGTTGGGTTGTTATATTCTTTATAGTGAAATTCTAGTCGAGGTAGATCGACTAACGATCGAAGGTCGAGGTGGATCGACAACAGTCAAGGTCGAGGTGGATCGACAACAAGTCGAAGGTCAAAGTGGTCGACTGACCAAAGTAAAATTCAAAGATATTGACGATAAGTCAACCAACAATAGGTCGAAGTGCGGGCATGAGATGACCAACTAGAGACCGAATGAAGGTCGACTGGTAATCCAACTTGGAGTCGACTGTAACAGAATCTCGGGATTTGTAGGATTTGTAGCCAACGATATGCATGGATCTGTAACCGTTTTTGAGAACCAAGTATTTATGGTTTTTCTTGTTGTAAATCCTATAAAAAGGTGTGTTTTAAGGCCGTAAAGGCTAATGCAGGTTAATGCATTCAATGCAAAATATGCTAATGCATGTGTAAATTGTAGGTTGATGTTCATATAGATGAAAGCCATATTGGATACAGGGTTGTTCTTGCGTAGGCAAGAGGGTATGATGTCGATTGTGTCTTAGTTGTGGACCAAGGTTAGACATGTAACCTTTTATTTAAATTAAATAAGACAACAAGAGAGCATAATGCTCAAGGAATGATGGTTTTCCCGATTTAGGATTTCCAGGGTAAAATCTTTGTGTATTGTGTGATTGCTTATTCATTTATGCTCTTGATTAAATTATTCTTCTTTTCTTCTAGGTTTAGTGTGGAAGTGTCTCTCATTTCCTAACATGTGGTATTAGAGCTTTGAAAATTGGTATCAAAGCGTTGTCCTGCTTTGGCGAGTGTATTAGATATTGATTTACCAATCTCGAATTTGAGAACTAAACCCTAGGTGCAGTAAGAGTTGTAAGTCATAAATTGTGTTAAAGATAATGGTAAAGAATGGAGAGCAGTTCCAAAATAGAAATAGAAAAATTCAATGGCCATAATTTTGAGCTTTGGAAGCTTAAAATGGAATATCTTCTTATAGATCGAGAACAATGGACAATGGTCTTTCCAGGTACCCAACTGACAATCATGTCAATAGAGCAATGGGGGAAACTTGAGAGAAGAGAAAGAAGTATGATTCGACTTTGTCTTACATATTCGGTGCTGTTGAATGTCTAAGGTGTAGTTTCGTCCAAGAAACTATGGGACAATATGGGAAGATTATACCAGTCGAAATATCTAGTAAATAATCTATTTATCAGAAAGAAACTGTATCTTTTGAGGATGAGTGATGGAAGTTTAGTGATTGAGCATTTAATTGCATTTAATACCATGTTAAGCTAGTTATCGTCTGTGGATATTAAGATCACTGATGAGGATAAGTGTATCAACCTATTATTTTCTTTTCTAGACTCCTGGGATAGCTTATTCATGGCTATTGGGCGTAATACAACCACACTAGCGCTAAAGGACGTGGTTTCTTCTCTATTGTCGAAAGAAATGAAAAGGAAGAACATGGAAGGATTGACCAAATATGCTCTAGTAGTGAGAGGTCAACCGATAGACATAGATAAAGGCAGATTCTTTGGTAGAAAGTTCAAGTCGAAGGGTAGATCTAAATCCCTGATTCAGTCGATGTGAAGATGATGGAAATGTGATAAAGCTGGGAATTATAAAAAGGGATGTAAGTAGAAGGAAATAGAAGTTAGTGCTTGATCTGATGAGAAGCAATCAACTAAGAGAAAGACAACCCCAGATAAGGG
Organism: Picea mariana; assembly: GCA_032191745.1. Lineage (NCBI taxonomy): Eukaryota > Viridiplantae > Streptophyta > Pinopsida > Pinales > Pinaceae > Picea > Picea mariana. The sequence goes on from JASDQU011508580.1 coordinate 9,236, forward strand.
AAGTGATGTGTACCTGGCATCGACCAGTACACAGTCAGATAAATATGTTGGTTGGTCGAATTAGGAGAATCCTATCATATGAAACCACATAAATAATAGTTCTATGAATATGAATGATATGATGGGGGTGATGTGTTCTTGGGGGATGACTCGAAAACTATAATTATCGGACGAGGAAGAGTTTGACTAATACTATAGGATGGGAGGAAAAGAACCCTTCCAGGTGTGCTACACATTCTGGGTTTGGAAAGAAACTTGATATCTGTTAGCAATATGAGTGATGTGGGTGCACATACTTTGTTTTAGAAGGATTTGTGCAAGATGGTCAGAGGTGCGATGGTATTAATGAAAGGAGTTTGGATTGGTACCTTGTAAAAGTTGTTAGGGAATGTCAACTCAACTAGATGAAACAACATCGTTTATACTGAAATTGACTCAACTAGACTTGACTTGAGCTAAGTCGGTACAAGATGACTCGAAAAAACATGATAAAATCGACCCAACCAAACCATGACACGAGAGGATGGGACACATTGGAGAAAAAGGACTTTGAGCTATTCAAAGAAATGCATGGTCTAAGGGTTTCCTGAATGTGGTCTAGAGGTTGACTTTTGTGAACATTGAATATATGGAAAAAAATGTCAGGTGAGGTTTCCATCTGGAGCGATAAGGGAAAATGGGATTCTAGAACTAGTTCATAGTGATGTGTTTGGCCTGGTTACAATGCCTTCACTTGATGGATCCATGTATTATGTCTCCTTCATAGATGATTTTTCCAGAAATACATGGATATATTTCATGAGGAAGAAATAAGAGGTTTTCGAGAGATTTAAGGAGTTTAAAGCTCTTGTGGAAAACCAGACAGAGAAAAGGATTAAAGTACTAAGAACTAACAATGGTGGTGAATTATGTGGAAAATAATTTCATCAGTTATGTAAGCAGTGTGGAATAGCATGCCAAAATACCACACCATATACCCCATATAAAAATGGACTTGCCAAGAGAATGAATAGAGAATTGATAGATAAGGCAAGGAACATGCTCAGTGGTGCTAGGCTTGCGTAGGAATTCTGGGTGGAGGTAGTCGACACTAAAATATATCTGGTGAATATGTATCCTTCATTGATGCTAGTCGACATGACTCCACATGAGGTATGGTATGGTAAGAATCCTCCAGTTTCACATCTCAAAGTATTTGGCTGTGATGCATTTGTGCATGTTCCTAAGGAAAAGATGAGTAATTTGGAGAAAGGAAGTCAAATGTATTTTCATTGGATATAAAGAAGGAATGAAAGGATATAAGATCTAGGATCCTGCATCAAGGAGAACAATGTACAGTCAAGATGTGGTCTTCAAAGAAGTCAAAGGTAAGTACGAGCCTAAGGAAGCTGTTCAGACCAAGAATAATCCTAAGACAATGCGGTTTGAACTAAGGAACTATGAAGATGATTCAAATGAGTCGACTGAATCTGAGCAAGAGGTGGACCATCATACTCCGGTGGTAAGGAGGTCATAAAAAATAAGAAAACAAATCGAAAGGTATAGTCCGTTCGACTTCCGTTTCGCATTCATTGTAACTGCCATCGACGATGAGCGCAAGTTAATCGATGAGGCAATCGACTTAGCAGAGGGTAAACTCTAGAAGGATTCCATGGTCAAAGAGATGGAATCCTTACATAAGAATGAGACATGGGATTTAGTCAAGTTACCTAGTGGAAGAAAGGCTATCGGTAGCAAGTGGGTATTCAAGAAGAAGATGAATATTGTAGGACAAGTCGAGAAGTTCAAAACACGACTGATAGCGAAATGTTATTCCCAAGTCAAGGGAGTCGACTTCGGTGAGATTTTTTCCCCTGTTGCAAAAATAACATCCATTAGAGTAATAATGTCTCTAGCTGCAACATTCGATTTGGAAATAGAATAGATGGATGTGAAGACATCGTTCCTACATGGGGACCTGGAAGAAGAAATCTACATGAAATAGCCTGAAGGATTTGAATTAAAGGGAAAGAAAGAGTTGGTATGCAAGYTGAAAAGATCCATTTATGGTCTAAATCAATCACCAAGGATGTGGTACCATAAGTTTGACACATACATCCTTAGTTTGGGAATTTTTAGAACCAAATCTGATCATTGCATATATTCCAAGGAAGAAGGTGGGAGTTTCATATATGTAGCTTTGTATGTCGATGGCATGTTGCTGATTGGAAACAACATGGATGCAATAAAGGAGGTGAAGAAGCAACTATCCTCCAAGTTAAACATGAAGGATCTCAGTTCAAATAACTTCATTCTGGGAATGGAGATTAAGAGAGATCTAGACACTAGAAATCTCTGGTTAAATCAGATGAAGTTTATTGAAACAATTTTGAAACGGTTCAACATGTAGGATTGCAAACTAGTAAAGGTGCCAATTCCCGTGGGAGCAAGGTTTACTAATGAGAAATTTCCAAAGACACAAGAAGAAATATATGACATGGAACTTGTTCCCTATACAAGTTTTGTTGGTAGTCTAATGTATGCGATGGTGTGCACTCAACCAGACATTGCCCATGTAGTGGGAGTGTTGAGCAGGTACATGTCGGCACCTGGAAAGGAGCACTAGACAACTGTCAAGAGAGTATTCATGTATTTTTGTGGCATGAAGGACTATGATATATGCTACCAAGGAATACTTGGAGGTGACAACAAAGTAAATTAAATGTACATGGCTTTGTCGACRYCGACTAGGATGGATATCTGGATCGAYGGAGGTCGACCAAYRTATATGTCTTCAAGATGTTMGGTGGAGCAATAWGCTGGATGAGTAAGYGAMAGGTGGTCTTAGCCTTGCCAACAATAGAAGCTRAATACATGGYGGTCACTCATGGCTACAAAGGCTGTGTTCAAGAATCAGGTTTGAGCAGATGGCTATGAAGGTAAGTTTCRATAGTCAAAATGCAATATTTCTGGCAAAGAACCCTGCTTATAATTCAAATACTAAGCACRTTGATGTACAATACTATTTCATAAGAGATATGGTGGAAAGTAACAAGGTGMTAATGGAGAAAGTAGACACATTGGAAAACATAACATACTCATTGACCAAGTCTGTGAGTGCTGTGAAGTTCTCTTGGTGCAGAGAGGAAATGGACATTGCTACCCTGGGTCTGTGAATGAAAGTTTAGTAATATCCTGTTTCAAAAAAAGAAGACAACAAGTGGGAGAATGTTGGGTTGTTATATTCTTTGTAGTGAAAGTCTAGTCGAGGTAGATCGACTGACGGTCGAAGGTTGAGGTGGATCGACAACAATCAAGATCGAGGTGGATTGACATCAAGTCGAAGGTCGAAGTGGTCGACCGGGTAAATTCAAAGTCGAAGATATTGATGACAAGTCAAACAAAAAGAGTTCAAAGTGAGGGCATGAGACAACCTACTAGATACTAAATGAAGGTCGATTGGTAATCTGAATTGGAGTCAACTGTAACAGAATCCCAGGATTTGTGAGATTTGTAGCCAATGATTTGCATGGATTCGTAACAAATTTTGGTCACCAGGTCTTTATGGTTTTTCTTGTTGTAAATCATATAAAGAGGTGAGTTGTAAGGCTATAAAGGCTAATGCAGGTTAATGCATGTAATTAAAAACATGCTAATGCATGTGTAAATCGTAGGTTGCTAGTCATGTAGATGTAAGCCAGATTGGCTACAGGGTTGTTCTTGCGCATGAAAGAGGGTATGATGTAGATTGTGTCTTAGGTTTGGACCAAGGACATGTAACCTTTTATTCATATTGAATAATACAATAAGAGAGCATAACACTCAAGGAATGTTGGTTTTCCTGGTTTAGTGTTTCCAGGGTAAAATATTTGTGTATTGTGTGATTTCTTGTTCATTTACGTTCTTGATTAAATTCTTCTTCTCTTATACTAGGTTTAGTGTGGAGGTGTCTCTCATTTCTTGACACAGTGGAGTGACACATGGGGGGGAAAATGAAGAAAATGAATGAACAATGACCCATGACTAAGTCACATTGCCAACATATCCACAGGGGGAGTAAGAGACATTTTACCCAGTGGTTGCCATCAATGAAAAGGGGGATATTGTTGGATAATTTGTGTCATTGATGTCAACACTGTAAGGCGATATTGTTGGATATCTTGTGTCATTGATGTCAACGCTGTAGGAGAACTAACAAGGTGCAGTTCACATTGAAGGTCTCCTATCATCCACCAAGCCGATGCCTATGTGAGATCTCAAGAGAAGTTGGATGTAACAAGATTTTACATACATGCACAATCATGTTCAAACCTATGACCAACAAGGAAACTCGCTATCCACAATAGATCCACGTAAACAATCAATGGTAAATATTAATTAATCGAACGATGGAATAAATTGATGGAAAGAAGATCCATGGTGGTGATAAAGCCACGTGGAAAGATCACAGTGTGGTGACATGGAATAAACATGATCATTATAGAGAAATGGTAGGAATAAACCATGGAGCCACTAATTGTAGCGAGCCTCTAATATGATGAAACCATCATCTATAACAAAACTGCTAATTGGATCAATGAGGAGGAATATCGACTGTTGATCATAGAATGGATCAATGGTGATCCATTAGATATCGTGTGGCCCACAACAAGTACCTTGGAAATCACATTAAAGGAGATCAGACAATGGAGATCTTTTCATCCATCAGGAGAGGAGATCAATGACTCTAGTCAAATTGTGGGCGACTAACTAGAATGTGAGTTCATAGAAAGGAAAAACTTCACAATTCCAACATGTGTTCAAAATGAAATACACGTGTCGGTGCATTGTTTATTGCACCCACTGCCTCGATATTCAAGTCAAGGGTATAACCCCCCACAATAAAGCCTATGGTTCCACACACTTGGTTCTATTCCCATTGAGTTAACTCATGTAGCGAAATAAGATAATCCCTGGGGGCTTATACTCGGTGCAAATATTTTCAATGACAGGGAATGCCCTAGTTGACTCAAAGAACCAATTGAGTCCGCACCCAATGTAAAATAGTCCATGTAAAATTAGTTATATATATATAATTGACATTGATGAGAGAGTGTGTTTGCGGAAGTTGAGGGAAAATCAGAAGACTTAAAAAGGTTCTGGGTTAATACAATTAGACGTGCAAAGAGCTGATGTAGGTGTATAGATACCTGATTAACACATGGTTACGATATCAATATAATGGTGTTCTGGCTTTGAATATCATCTCTTGAGCTTAAGTATATTATCCTAAGTTATGGACATTGCACTTGCAGGGATATGATCATTACAAAAATATAAAGAGAATGTTTTGCAAATGATGTGATTATCATTTTATCTTTGCTGAAGGGTACAATGCATGGGAATGAAAAGTACATAGGAGAAGAAGTGTGAAGAGCATAGGATCTATGGTCTGTGAGAAGCCGGTGATAAACAATGAAGATGATATGAATATTGATCACACAGAGGATGAATCATGCTAAATAAGTTCATTAAAATAGATCAAGACATTTATGCAAATTCAAGTGTGGAAGAGTGGAGCAAGGAAAGATTGAGTTGGAGATCAATTTGCAGGTTGGTGCCTACAGAGGATTGGTGTCCTTTTCCATTTGCAGGTTGGTTCCTACAGAGGATTGGTGTCCTCATTCATTTGCAGGTTGGTTCCTACAAAGGATTGGTCTCCTCATCCATTTGCAGGTTGGTGTATGTTTGCAGATTGGTGCCTGTTTGTAGGTTGGTTCCTACAAAGGATTGGCCTCCTCATTGACAATTATTCCTACATGAATCAGTGTTCATTTTTAAATATTTAATATCTTCACAATTTGGGTTTCCACCTCTATATTTGTAAATGTGTTGAATACTATCTATGGTTATGATGAGTACATTTCTGGTATAATTGACTGCAAGTATAAATCCTAACTATGTTTTAAAATCAGATCAGAATAAAAATTGTTAAAAGTATACAGTGTTGATTCACCCCCCTCTCAACACTATTGAACATTTCAACAATACAAGGTTTCCAGCAGGAGTTTATATAGGACACCAATTCGCATTCCAAAGCCCCCCTAGAAATCTTCCGATGACTATATGGTCTTTCATATACTGAACATAGCTTTTGACACAATCTAATCAAATTTCATATTTAGGAATTTCTACTGCTTTTGGAATTCACTATCTAGGTTTCCACTTGGGTGCCCCTTCAACCTTCTAGGGAGGATATTTCATGTTGATACCTTTACTTGGGATTGCTCTAGTCTCTCTTTGTGGTTGTTCCATAGACTGGAAAGGGGTTCCATGAGAGGTAGAATGAGCGCCATGACTTGAACCATCAAGGATTGATTTGTAGGAAGGGGGGTAGCCCCCCCCCATTCCATCACATGTCTAGATAAGAAGATACACAGATGTAAAACCCTAATCCTTTTGCACTGCAATAAACTCAAAGCACATTGCTTTTGAGATAATTAAGTACATGATTTATACTAATGAAATAAAGGTATATATTAAGTTGGTTAGCTAAATTTTTCATGATATTTAAAATGAAATCAACTAATTAGTAAAATTATTAGATTTCTTTTTTATAAGAAAAGATTAAATGTATTTAAATATTAAAACATTAATATATTTCCAATTACTTGAATATATTTCTCATTACCTGTCCTCACGTGTAGTGCCCCATTCTATTTGACTTTTGAGGAATATTAATCTTGATCATTTGAGAGCATTTGTTTACAAAATACCTAGTTATTTGATTGATATAATTATGTTGATGAAACATGAACCTTTATTATCTGATTGAGTTTAAAATGATGATATTGAATGACTGATCTATAAGTTGTATTATATCATAGATTATTTAAATATGCATGGACATACACAATTAATGATAATGGTTTCTATGATTTGGATAATTTGAAATAATAATGTGGATATATTAATTTTCAAATGTTATTGATGGTTTACCTAGAGTGATAGGAAACCACATGGGTTCATTGATGCAATATTGCTTCAACATTTATTTGGACTCCATATTAAGTTAGGGAACAACAAAATTGATGTGATTAGTTATATTTTTATTTTGGATCATAGATATTACTAATGTGTTGATTGTAATGTGTGTAGGCACAGGGAAAATTCTTGCTAATTTATCCATATATGGGGATGGGGTTGTATGGGAAAGTGTAATGAGTACCATTAGGAGAGGAGGAGAAGTGTCCAAGTTTCTAGCTACTAGCACTCCTTTTGTGGCTCGAGCTGAAAATTTAGGGACATGTTACTCTAATATTGCATCTTTTCATGAGGGTAGATTGTAGACTCAGTCACTCATGAGGATTATATGATGAGCACGCAATAAGGTAATGTCCTTATTCGTCAGTGACCATTAGTCACTCAATAAAGGAAAATGAATATGAGTTAACAATGTCTCAATTGTTGCACCATTTCTCCACCTAGAAAAGTTGGATACTTGAAGGACATGCAAATCATGGCACCCTTGGAAATATAATAAGGTAATTCTTGAAGGGAACAAGACACATGGCACCCTTTGTATCATTAATGAATTGGAAATTTAAATTGAAAAAAAATATCAAAAGAAAATTATTTAATATGCATGTATATCTAATGAGAGAAAACAATAATATAGTATGCATTATATTTAGAAAGAGAGATTTAATTAAAATATATTTAGCTTAAATAAATTTACATAGACTAACTAGTATTTCATAATATGAAGGAAGATCTAGTTTATTAAAAGTATTAATATGAATAAATATAGATAAGAGAATGTGTTATGGATGAGATATCTAGAGGTTTATTTAGTGATGTAATTTTTGGAGAAACCTTAGCCATGTGGGATAAAAATAAAAATGCTCCTCTATTTTATCTTTATCACAAATTTTGAATTACTAAAAACAAATATTCCAATAAAAAATTATGCCAATTGTAAGTGATGTACCTTTAAAACCCTAATTTTTGAGACAATCTTGTCGATTGATCTTTGCCTTGATGTATCTCTAAAATTTAGGCCCTTATGAGTCTGAAATTTTGGCCTATAGTAATATGATATTTATTCTCTATAATTCCATAGGTCTAATTAAAATTTAATGTGCCAAGTGAAAGTTATGGTAACTTCCCCAAAACTTGTTAATTCTTATCCCTTTCCAGATTGTGAACTTGTATGGAATGCTATTTGTCAAATATTTCATATCTGATTTTGAAATTTGTACTTGAAATATTATTGTCTATCCTGTTTCCAAAGGAACTAGTGACACTCAATTTGGACTTTCCAAGCTTAAGATATGTCACTTCTACCAAGAACACCTATTTGAGACTAGTTTTAGGACTAGTCAAATACCACTAATTTCCACAACTAGTATATCAGACAGTAAAATGATAAAAAATCCTGAAATTTTTATCACAAGTGCTTCACTATGCCTCCTTAGGATATTGAAAATTTCACATTCTAAAACTTTTATGAAACAAGTTTATAGCGAAAATTCCAAGATGACTCGTTTAAAGCAGATTTCAAGACTAGTCACAAACCCTAACTTCCATATGCTATATCTCAAAATGTATAACAAACCGGTACTTGAAATTTTTACTAGATGTACCTAGATATGTCTCCTAAGTATATACAAAATTGTGCTATCTAAAATGTCCTATAAAAAAGTTGTATCCAAAATACCAAGGTGTCTCGATTGAAGGACCAAAACCCTAGGATTGTATGCTTTGAAACCAAATGTTATGAACTAAACTCCAAAAAAAGTCAATGCATAATGATTCATTTCAATGGGGGAACCTCCTTTTACAATACATCTATCATGCACAAGGAAAGATTACAATACAAATGAATATCCTTTATTATAAATAAGAGATAAAGTGAGCATGATGTAACCTACCCTAAGCTGACCTAATAATAAGTAATAAATGAGTGTTAGGGCCTTAACATTAAATGTTATTTCACTTGGGATTCACTCTAAACTTTGTTAGTTGGGTAATGAACTATGTTACTTTAGTTTTTTTTTGTAATTCTAGTTAATGGTTTAACATTAAAGTCTTTTAGACCTGGTAGAGGCTTTAGGTAGGAATTCTCCATCTCCCCGTTGCTTTTTTTATTGGTGGGAGAAGGGTTAAACATAGATATGATAGAAGATAAAAACTCTAGGTATTTGAAATGAATCAAATTATGGAGGGATTTATTTATTACTCACTTTTTATTTTTTCATGATATCCTACTCTTTTGTAATGGTTAGGACCCATGGAATTAAACAATGTCAAAGTAGCTGACATGAAGTCCTAAAACAAATTCATCCCACAATTTTTTGAGAAATTACAATGGCACCTTCCTATTATTGCAAGGAGGTTTGTAAAACCCCATAAACCACCTATCCATTCAATTGTTTATAAATGAGTGATATGTACACCAATGCATGCAAACATGCTTATTTGTCACAAGAGTGTGTTTTCCAACTCTAGGGTCAATAAACAAGCTCTTGAGATCTTATTTCAAAATTTGTAAATCTCTCACCCCAGTCCTATCTAACCACATCCTATAGTATTCATACATTCTAGCGAGATATTAAAAAATATAAGATAATGTTATGACCCAAGAGGGGGGGGGAGATTTATGGTGTTAAATATATATGATATGACCCCAAGGGGAGGCATATATGGAGCTAAGTGTACATGTAATGTGTAAATGTATAGGTATTAGGGTCAGCTTAATAGTAAAGTGACCTCATGTGTAGGTGTGAATATATATATATATATATATATTATGTATTCATTATTGGGAGGATGTGAATTGTGATGTATGAATGTATTTGGGTCTTTGGAACCTATTGGGTTAATTGTATATGATATGACCCCAAGGGGGAATGTATGGGGCTAAATGTACATGTAATGTTTAAATGTATAGGTATTAGGGTAGAACTAATAGTAAAGGTGCCTCATGTGTAGGTGTGAATAGGTATATATAGAGATGATGTATTCATTATTGGGAGGATGTGAATTGTGATGTATGAATGCATTCGGGTCTTTGGAGGAAGTTCTCCTATTCGTTAAGGAGTTATTGTGTAACTTGTATCTAATATATATATATATATATATATATATATTGGATTTTTTCTTCATGCTCACATTGGTGTACATGGTGTGTACTTCTATTTTATTATGATATCTTAAGCATTTGGAACATTATATTTGGTATTAGAGCATCAACCCTAGGGTTTTGCTTCTTTAAGCGAGTCATCTTGGGATTTTGTAACACCCTGTTTCCCCCAGTCTGTAAAAATAACTATGTTGGCCAAGAACTATGGTAAACTCAAAGATGTGAATGTTTGATTTGACAGGCCTTTGTATAAAAGGCTGATGAATGTAAATTATATCATGAATATGTGTCGCATGATTGCTGGGAGGGGGATGTGTTGAAAGAGACCACGATGGCTAATGAGAGGTGGTGGAAGGGGCTGGGAATGGCTGCATTAACTTCCACTGAACCAAAATCGTACTTGTTTGTACGTGCTCGAAAACCAAAGCTCACTCTCTGACCCCAGAATGAATTACCCGCCAGGCTGGTAGGTGGGGAGGCTCCTCAAGAGTAAATGAGGGGATGGGGGTGAACCACTCATCTGTAGAAGCTCTCAGACCTGACCACGGACAGGGAAATTCGCACCACACGCAACCTCACAGGAAAGGGAAAGGAAAGAAGTGTGGAAGGGGGGGGCAATGGAGAGAGCGCGCGCAACAGGAATCGCGGAAGGAGAACCGAAGGAACTCTGGAAAATACAGAGAGTCATGAGCAGAGGAGAAGGAGAGTAACCTTCATCCTTGACTTCCATTGAGCTGGAAGTAGGAGTCTGAGTCTTAAAGCATCATGGTCTAGCTCAAGGGTGGCTAGTGGTAAATCCGGTTGGAATCACCGAGCCTACAGTTGGGTGGAAATGAGCACCCCTCTCAGCATTCACATCACGTCCGAAATTTTTGATAAGTGTTATATCTGCATTTGGAATTGAATTTCACGATCGCATGCTCATTTCTATATGCTCGTAAATAGTTTCTGTATAGAAGTGTTTGCCTTGTGTTTTGATTTGAAATAATGGTTGCATGCTTATACTAATATAACTACAAATCTGTTAATGTATAGAATGTATAAATTCAGGATAGGAGTCTATTCCCCTGAGAATTGACCCACCTAACTTGATTCGTGCTATGCCCTAGGTTATCCTCCCAAAGGTGCCTTTTTCGGGAAAGTTCCCTCACATTCCATAGTCGGAGTGAGTCTCTTGAAAAGACTACCATTGTAGTAAATCTACAAATTTTACCTTGCCCCTGTTGTGAAGTAAATGGGCTTTGGAGTTTTGGCTCTTGGGAAACCCAGGTGCGAGATCCCCTTGTATTCACATATCACGAAATCTCGACTTGCGAAACCCCGAAAAGATATTAGTGTAAATGGGATTCAGAGTTTCGGCTCCTGGGAAACCCAGGTGCGAGATCCCCTTGTCTTTGCACATCACGAAATCCTGACTTGCAAAACCTCAAAAAGAGCTTAGTGTAAATTGGCTTCAGAGTTTTGGCTCCTGGGGAACCCAGGTGCGAGATCCTCTTGTCTTCACACATCGAAAAATCCCGACTTGTGAAACCCCAAAAAGAGCTTAGTGTAAATAGGCTTCGAAGTTTCGGCTCCTGAGAAACCCAGGTACGAGACCCCTTGTCTTTGCACATCGTGAAATCCCGACTTGCAAAAACCCGAAAAGAGCTTAGTGTAAAAAGGCTTCAGAGTTTCGGCTCCCAGGAAACCCAGGTGCGAGACCCCTTGTCTTCGCACATCATGAAATCTCGACTTGCGAAACCCCGAAAAGAGCTTAGTGTAAAAATGATTCGGAGTTTTGGCTCCAGGGAAACCTAGGTGTGAGACCCCTTGTCTTCGCACATTGCAAAATCCTGGTACGCGAAATTTCGATATGGGAAACCCCGAAGCGGTGTAGTGTGAAAGGATTTCGACGTTTCGACAACCGGGAAACCAAAGGGTATGAACCCCTCATCTTCATACATCGTGAAATCCTAGTATGAGAAACCCCGAAAGGTAGAGTGATAGGATTTAATCCGAGCCATTGATCAAGTTGACGATCTGTTAGACCCTTTCGGGTTTTGGCATTTCGAAAGACAGAGAATAGTTCAATGCTTGCATTGCGATTCCCCGAATCACGAAAGGTAGAAGCGCCTTTCTGGTAAGGCATGTGTTCATAGCCAATGATCACATGGGGGAGGATAAGGGAAGGGAGGGTCTGCGCTAGGCCCCATAGAAATTCGGAGATTCTGTTCCTCGAAGAAAAGACAAAAAGAAAAAGAAAAAATCTTAGTTGTTGTAGTGGGTTTGTGACAAATTGGTATCAGAGCATGGCTACAACACTTGGCCTACTTGGGCTCATGAACGGATTGCGCAAAGATTCCATTTGAAGTACTCTCAACAAGAGTAACCCTCTATCTTAACCCCCTTAATCACAAGTCGAAGTTCAGAATGAAAACTCCTATTGTGTGTATGCATGTGAAAAATATGAATTATGCGCTGGTTATGAATGAATATAAATATTGACTAACAACTAGCGTTTTTCTTTTGCACATGAGCGGATGATCAACCGCGGGAAACTACAGACGCATAGAATGGTGACTCACCATGAAGTGGGGGATGTCTCCCATAATAGAGATGAAGATTCTGACGAAAGGAGGGCAGTAGGGACCCCTCCAGATCTAGATGAGACGGTGAGGAGCCTCATGGTCAAACTACAGAGTTGCAAGGCCGACAACAAGAGGGTGATAAAAGAGCAAGTGAAACAAACATAAATTAATGCAGTCTTACTGCAGAGTTTATCTAACATACAAAGACAATTGCAGCATGAACCTGACACCAGTCATGCAGACCAACGACAGACAAAGAAAAGTCAAAGTTCACCTGAGATACATAAACGTGGTCTTTTAAGTGGCCACACTGGGAAGAGCACCTTGAGAAAAGTCCACCCCAAAGATAAGGGACAAGCGTCGAATAATTCCTCTGGAAAGGAAGCTGGAGACTCGAATGGATCTTCTAGTAGCAAAACTAGTTTGTATTCCTGAAAAAAATAGAAGAAGCGAAAGCATTCCAAGAGTCATAATATCGAAGGATTTAGTAAGGTCAAACCACCCTTTTTCGATGGTGAGATAAAGAAGGGAGAGAAAATGGAGGCCTGGCTGCTTGGACTAAAGAAGTATTTCAGAGTCCATGAATTCTCAAAAAATTTGAATGCCCAAGTGGCCGCCTTCAACTT
>JASDQU011508581.1:9913-22564 GCA_032191745.1 Picea mariana
TGAAGATAGTCTTTGTTCCAAGAAGTATTTAAGACTATCATGATCTGTTTTGACCTTGAAGTGCCTACATATTAGGTAAGGATGCCATTTCTTCAATGCATGTAGTATTTCCATCATTTCCTTCTCATAAATGGGTTTGTGTAAGTCCTTTCCCTTGAGTGGTTGACTTTCAAAATCCAAGGACCTTCCTTCTTGCATTAGGACAACACCAATTCCACTTCCCGAGGCATCACATTCCACAATAAAGGTTTTTGTGAAGTCTGGAGTGGTCAAGATAGTAGCTTTGCACATCACCTCTTTAAGTTGTTCAAAAGCTTTAGTTTCCTATGGAGTCCATGAAAATGCATCCTTCTTAGTTAGTGTCATTAAAGGTGTTTCTATTCTTCCATAGTTCCAAACAAACTTGCCGTAGTAACCTGTCAAACCCAAAAATCCTCTAAGATTCTTCAATGTTTTGGGAATCAGCGAGTCCACCATGGCCTTAATATTGTTAGGGTCTACCTTAACACCTTCATGAGATACAATATGACGAGAATAATCTACCTCCTTCACTCCAAAGAAACATTTGGATGGTTTGGCATATCGTTGTTTCTCCTTTAGTAGTTGTAGAACCTTGTCAACATGTCGCACATGATCCTCCCAAGACTTGCTATAGATTAATATATCATCAAAAAATAATAACACAAATTTTCGAAGGAAGGGCTTGAAAACGGAATTCATCAACCCTTGGAATGTGGAAGGTGCCTTTGTAAGGCCAAAAGGCATGACCAAAAATTCATAATGGCCTTCATGAGTTTGGAATGTTATTTTTTGGATATCTTCTTCCTTCATTCTAATCTAGTGATACCCTAAACAGAGATCCAACTTTGTGAAATAGATTTCTCCATGTAGTTCATCTAACAATTCATCAATGACGAGAATTGGAAACATATCTTTAATAGTGATCTTGTTGAGCTCTCGATAATATGGATACATACGCCATGAGCCATCTTTCTTGAATACCATTACCACTGGTGCAGAGTAAGAACTTTGGCTAGGTCTAATAATGCTAGCCTCTAAAATTTCTGCAACCATGCGCTCAATTTCACTTTTCTGGGCATAAGGGTATCTGTATGGCCTGATGTTAAGAGGAACACTCCCAGAAAATAGGTGAATATCATGATCATGATTTTGAGTGGGTGGAATACCTTTGGGAATATCTTCAAATACTTTGGAATGCTTATCAATGATCCCTTGGAGATCTAGAGGAATAGATGGCTTAGATGTTTGAACATCTAGTGAGCATAGTTGTGCAATAACACCTTAATGCCCATTTTTCAATCATTTTGTCATTCCATTAGATCTTATCACTTTACCGGGTTTCCTTGTGATACCTCTTAACTCAATTTCTTTTCCTTCCAATGAAAATTTCATGAATAGTTCTTGAAAATTAAAATCCATCGTTCCTAATGATTGTAACCATTGGATTCCTAGTACAGCATCAGCACCACCCATGGGTATAGAAATCATTGGACTATTCATTAAATATTCCCCCATAGTAAGATTGATATTATTGCATTTTCCTAAAAAACTGATAGTTCCTCCATCTACAATCATTACTTGAAACTCTGGTGCTGGATATACAAAGCAATTGAGAGCTTTGGCTAATTTATAGTGAATGAAATTATGAGTACTGCCAGAACCAATTAGGACTATCACCTTTTTTATTTCTGATATATCCTTCAATCTTGCGGGTTTGAGGAGTGATAATTCCAGCCAATGCATTACACGATATCGTGGGAGTCAACTCTTCAGATGAAATTGTTTCTACGTTTTCATCTTGAGATGGTTCTTGTTCTTGTTCTTGTTCTTGTTCTTGTTCTTGTTCTTCCTCCTCTTCACAAACTATGTAGAATAATTTCTTCTCACCACACTTATGTCCCTTACTCTACTTGTTGTCACAATTAAAGCATAAACCTTTTCCTTTTCTTTCCTCCAATTTTTGAGGTGTCAACCTTGTAGGTTGAGGTGTTTTAGAAGAAGGGGCATTATTCTCTCTATAGCTGTTAGAATTGGTCCTTCTAGTAGCCATAGACATATTTTTACTTTCAACATTTCTTGCCACCCTAAATGCATTCTCCAATGATTTGGGTTCTCAAAAGAGAACCTCATGTTGAATGTTATCCTTTAAATTTATTATGAATACATCAATCAAGTGCTCATCTGGAATATCTGTTACCTTTATATTCAATCTTTGGAAGTTCTCAATGTGCTCTGTAACTAAACCCTTTTGCTTGAGATTTATCAATTGGCTAAATAAGGTATTGCTCTGTGTATCCTCATAGTGTGCTATCATTTCTTCCGTGAAAATTGTCCAAGTGACGAGTGATTTGCGAGAACAAATCCATCGATACCATACAAATTGATTGGGTTCTAAATATAAAGAAGCAATTTGTACCTTTTATGTATGTGGCACATTATGTAGATCAAATAATTTCTCCGTCTGAAGTATCCATGTGATTGGGTCCTTGCCATCAAACTTCCTCATATCGATCTTAGGAACGTGGTTGGTCTTCAGCCCAAAGTTGGAGTTTCTCCATTCTTGATTCACCTTCCTTGTGTCCTCATCATGAATTTCATGGGATATATTTTTACTTTCAGGTG
Organism: Picea mariana; assembly: GCA_032191745.1. Lineage (NCBI taxonomy): Eukaryota > Viridiplantae > Streptophyta > Pinopsida > Pinales > Pinaceae > Picea > Picea mariana. The sequence goes on from JASDQU011508581.1 coordinate 12,557, forward strand.
TCCTCTCTATTATGAAATTTCTCAATCCTTCCATGATCTCCCCTTTTAAGCCCCCCATCATCTCTTGTAGGTCATATTTTGTTATTGTCTTCTTTTGTAAATCATTTATGTCCCTACGTATTTCTCCACCTTCATCAAGAGTCCATGTAGGATTGACTGGAGGATTATATGATGTATAAGTTCCCTTTTTGGGTGGCATGCTAGTCAAGTATCACTTTTGAACCTTGATTTTGAGGTGGTTCTGATAGACAATATTTCTTCTGTTGTATCTCCAAAGTTTCGGCACTTCTGGGTATGAAAATTTATTTTTTGTATTTCTCTAATATTTTTTCTCTACAATGAGACAATTCTGATCAAAATTGGATGAGCCAAGTGGAATTTACGGTAACTTCCCCACAACTTGTTGATTTTTGGCCTTTCCAGGAGATGTCACTTGTATAGCGTGCCCCGCAAAAAATTATTGATATAAAATTCTGAAACTCGTACCATAAATACTATAAACTGTCCATTATCCAATGCAACTAGTCTCACTCAATTTGGATACTCTAGGAAGACATTATGATTGTTTTAACTGGAACACCTTCTTGATACTAGTCAATAGGACTAGTCAGATACCCTATCTTCCATAGGGTGTATCTACAAATGTAAGATGACCTAGAAGAGGAAATTCTTACCATAGGTACCTTAATAATTTATGTGAATAGCCTCTGAATTTCAGGGTCTGAAACATTACAGAAAAAATTTTATAGTGAAAATTCCACAATGACTCAATTCATGATTATTCCGGAACCCTATATTGCATAGGTTGTATCTCTGAAATTATAAGGCCTCGGGAGCTGAAATTTTAACCCAACATACCTTGATCTGTCTAATAAACATTCTCCAAGACGTTCTTTCTGAAACATTGTAGAAAAAATGTTATATCAAAAATTCCAAGGTGTCTCAGATGTAGCAGCGAAACCCCAAGACCTTGAGCTCTGATACCATATGTTAGGAACCAAATATCAATATAGTATAGAAAAACCTCAAAATAATTACTCAATGCCTTGAAAAAAAGATAAATTCATATAATAAGCCTCTTCGAGGGGGAAACCTCCTTATTCCCACATAAATGTACAATTACAAGATGATTCCAATTGAAAATGTCTCCTTGGTATATATAGGAGACTAGGAGGTATAATTACAACTAATGGAATAAATCCGACATAAATAAAATAAAATTACTAATGTAATATGCCCCAATTAAGGGGTAATGAGCTATTATATAGGGCTTAGGGTAAAAGTAGGGTAAAGTGTAATTTGTGGGAATGAGTGAGGGGAAGGGTTCCAAAAGAGGAAAACACAGTCCTATCTCGGGAAAGTGTAGTCTAGGCTAGGGTTTACGAAAAAATAGTGAAAATGAGGGATGGAGATGGGGAAAAATATTTATGGAGGTGTATGAAAGGTGAGGAACGATGTCTGAGCTTTAATTCTAGGTTTTTTATTAGTAATTCTTCAATGAGATAATGAACCCAAGAAAATGCAACCAAAACCATAGAAGAGGGAATTGATCTTTCCAATCATGAAATCAAAACACAAGAGGTGTTTTGGAGCTCACTCTTACTTGTATTTGATACACTGGAACCTTCTTGTCAATGTAGAAACCAATGGAACGAAGGTTTTTCCTCCTATGCAGAAAATCCATCTCTCCAGGAAAAAGGATAGAGCAAAGCGCAATGCACTGTCAAAACGTAGTGCACTAGTAGAATGAAAAAAAAACGCAACGAACTGAAGGGAAAATCATTATTCTGAGGGTGAGAATATTTTTTCCAGGTGAAGATAAGTATTTTGGAGGTGAAATGAGAAAATAAGAAGCTCTTTTGATCTTTTTATAAACCAGAGGTTGATCTTTCCTTTTGAGTGGTGATGTGACATCACTTTGTCTTTTTTCAAAATGAATTGGTATGCTAGTGTACTACAGTTTCAAACTTTAGTATGCATGCTTACATATTCATAGAGAATAAATATACTTTATAAATTGTTTTGAGCACTTTCCCTCATTATTGTTCCCATGATGATGACCTAGGTGATGTCATGACTCTTTATGACCTTTTTGATGAATTGACTTAATAATAACACCTAATGGATTATGAAACTGATGACTTGGATCTTTGAACCTCAAAGTATGACATGACCAAAAATGATCACCGAGATGGTGATAAAGACATTGTATTGATGACTCATCACAAAGAGTGATGGCATGAACAAGAAGACAATTTTGACTATGGATATAATGGGAGTAGTAACACACCTAGATATACTAACCCGTGACCAAATTTTTATTTGAAAACCTAATGAAACACTAAAAATTTGTAGTAGGACCCTACCAAAACCTTATAAAAGAACATTTGATCACTGGTGACTAGTGGACTCTAACATGTTCAAGTTTGTCAATTCTTTGGTTGAAATTTATATATGCTTTTGGTTTTCTTGCACAGTCTCTAAACTATGTTCTAGTTGTAGGTAAGATGTTGTTGAGAAATCCAACCACCAAACGCTCGTTGAGGGTTCCCAAGCTCAAATAAGTTGAAATAGGTGAAGGTTCTTCTCTGGGGACCACAAGGGAGTTGGAGTACGCTCCCAGGGCAGAGCCTATCATTAAAACATCAACAAAGAAATCTTTTGTCCAGCCTCTGGCCATTGGTGATACATAAGCAAGCACTAGATCCAAATTAATGATTGCACAGTGGGGGGACCTCTTCAACATAATTAGCCGAGAAGAATACCCAGCGTATATCCCACACAGTGACCAAGACGTAAGGGTTCTTGATGACCAAGTGTTCCCAAACATCCGACGATCGTATTTACACATGGTGTCCAGTAGAACCCTGGTTTTCCCTTGTATAGAGGTTATGAAATGGTTGATCGACCATACAAACAGACACAAGTGCTTGATCAACGATGAGAATGGTGGGTGTGTCATATTTTTCCTCTCAATAGAAGTCTAGAAATACTACAAGCTCGGGGACCTAGAGGAGCAGCTCAACATGGAATTTGTGGTAAAGTTATATGAATTCCATGACACCATTGGGTTGATGGCCTCATGGTGGAAGGAGAATAAGAATTTCACTAATTGGAGCAATGGATGGTATGGGATGATTAACCTGAGGGAGCCATACATATATTTGATGGCTCTCATATACCGGCTATATGGAGAAAAGGACTGCTCCAAGTTTTCGGAAGCATGGATGCCTTTGGCATACAGAGTGGTGATCTTCGAGAGAAACTTCAACTGGGGAGCAATAGTTTCTAAACAACTGAGCATTTGTGTACAATAGGATTAGACGTTGAAATAAGGGGAAGCACCCACTTTCTACATGGCCTCATACCTGCTTGATGTCATGTGTGCAAGGAATGTCTTCGCTGCCATGAATTTATGCTGACATGTTGCAGAGCTCCCGGTCCACGTCGACTTCATCATACTATGGGAGAACGGGTAAAAAAAATCTTACACACTCATCTGCGATGAATTCATTTCCGACATTCATTTTATTATTTTTAAGAAGGAATACCCAAGACTATCCACAACAACCAATAAAATGGTAGCAAAGGTAGGTCATTGGTATTTAGACGAACAATCAACTTACACTAGGGTTTTCGGGGCCACTGGAGCACCACATATCCTACCCGCTCATGTCCCAGACTGGCTCGTTGTGGGAGAAATTTGCTATCAGACTATCCTGCAGGGCTATAATGCTACATTAGTCAAGGAAAAGAAGCGAGATTTCATACCCTATGGTTTCCATGTGAGGTTTTATCTGGTAAAATATAATTCTCAATCCAAACAAGAAGGGCCAAGCAAACTTGAATTCAGATTCCCAACAGGTCAATTCCACAAGCACGCCCTAAGGGCCTGGTCCTCTAACATGCTTCACAGAGTGCGCCCAGGACTAGGACGAGGTGGTACAGAGAATGGCCAACCCAAATATGACCAGATTCAAGGCCATGAGCATGGATTAATAGGTGGAAACAATTGAGCAGTCAGCTCAAGAGGCCTTCAGAGCCAGGGAAGAAATCTGAGTGATAGAGATGATAGAGGAACAGAGAAGGGGATTATTCTTGCTAGAAGGGGCACAGAGAATCATCGATCAATTGAAAAATGACCCTGATCTGGTAGAAATGACGAGGATTCCCATTGATAACCCAATCAAAAGCTGAGGGGAACCAAGTGGTCTAGAGCCAATGTGACTTGAGGAAATCAACGAGTCAGAAAACCATGAAATTCCACCATCACATATCAGATCAATAGGGGAAATTACTACCCATCCTGAGATAGAAAGGACATCAGGAAGAACAAGTGTACAAAATCCCTTGTTCGATTTGATAACCATCTATGATGATGAGGAGACTTTAAAGGTGTCCCTGGTCACTCCAGTGCAGATTACATAGGACAAAGAACCTGAGAGAGCATCCACCCTGGGTTCCGATGCTCCTATTTAGAGTGGTTCGTAGAGTGAGAATTAGGTATAAAGTTCCTTATATGTTGAGCCACTGGACATACCAGGAAACCCAATGGATAACTCGAGGGATGAGCTAGGATCAGGTGAACAGGAAGAAGAAATCCCACAAAAGGAAATCATCATTTCAACAGTCGATTACAAAGTAAATATTGAACATGCCCCTAGTTCCTCAGTTTTGGCTAGTACCTTACCACCCGATGAGAAACAACCAAAGGTTGATCCATCGAGACATATAGAAGAGGTTCAGGAACCCAACCTTGAATATACAAAGTTGGGAGCCTAGGAAATACTCTGACTTTCTGAGAACAACAAATCCTCGAACCTTGATGAGGTCTCAAATATACAAGCAATCTCCTATGACCAAAAGAGGAAATCCATCATGAAGAGAACCACTAAGAAGAGGAGGCCTGCGTTGGATAGTTCGAACCTCATCACCATAGAGGAAAATTTTATCAGCACAGAGCACGCCAAGACGTCCCAGATTATTAGTGTAGGGATGGCTATCACAGATTCCACCCTAAATAGAGAAATAAAATATGAGGAGGATATGGCCGCTACACTAAAGGATCTGGAGCATCTACGCCACTTGGTGAAATACTATGAGGAATCTACACAAGCCATGGTGTTTTTGAGAAGTGAGTTCCAAGATGCCTATGACAAAATAATGAATGAACGACACCTTTTTACTATAGAGATAACCAACTAATAAGAAGACACCCTCATGGCTCTAGAGACCTGCAAAGATGTGGAAAGATGGTACGAGAAGGCCCACCAAGTAGTATAAAGAATTGATTACATCAATGCAGTTCAAAAGGGTTGAGATGCCGAAGAGCACGGTATTTGGGTGTTGAGGGACAACAACATATATAGGATAAGGAAAGCAGTCGAATACTGGGTGAAAATGGCCTAAAACCTCAGCGGGAGATTCAAGAAAAATGGGTCTATTACGAAAGGATTTGGGTCAAGATTAATCAGAAGATGAAATACATCAGCCTCCCAGAATTTGGCTCACCCGAGGACTTTGTCGACATGCATGACATAGTCAAAAAACATGTAGAACAAGACATGGTATGGACTACAGAGATAGCAAAGTTGGTGAACATGGTTCTAGGTAAAATACAACAATTCATGGAGCACCCGATCAAGGCTCGAACAATATTACATCAATTAAGTGTCAAAATAGTTAAGTATCAGGCATGGGCGGTAGAAGTAAAGGAGATCCTTTTGGCCCCGATGGACCAACACAGATTCCCATATGCCAACACATGCGAGGAAATCTTGATCAAATGGTCAAAGTATGAGAAGAGTCATCCACTTCAGTGAAGTCATTTGATGACTCTTAGAAGACCAGGAGATGGAAGCACCATGTGGCGATGTTTTTTTTTACTTAGCTTGCACTTTTGATAGTTATTTTTAGTTAATGATTTGTTATAAAGAAGAGGATCGACCTTTTAGAAAGGGTCGATGGTTTTGGAAAAGACTCTCATTTTTTGAATTGTAAAGAACTATTTCCGAACTACCTTAATTGAGAAGTCATGTTTAGAACCGGAGACAAACTTATGTTTTACATCAAATCCGTGTGTGATTGGATCTGAGAAGGAATTACTTCCAACTTTATCTCATGAATGGATGTTGTAATGAGTAAGAGTTTCTGAATCTATTTATAAGTTAGATGATTCAATATTTTTTGTAGTTCTTGTTTTTAATGATGGAAAGCAAATCGTTGTGTTAATGTGTGATTAATGGTTAGAGCTAAGGAAACTAATTTTCTTGCCATCATTTATTTTCATGTATGTTTTCCTTCGATAATTGTATCTTAGTCAGTAACTGAAATACCAACAAGTTAATGTATTAGTATTAGGCTTGTCATTGTTGTGAAAATATTTGTCTACATGCTTGAGCACAAGGGTTATCCCAAGCTCATCCTTCTTCAATAGTTAAGTTTTCCCCTTTTACCCAGTTGGTTTATACCAACAAAAAACATTTTATCAGACCCGTCTAATAAAAGAAAATACAAAAGAGAACATTTGAACTGAAGGAGGAACTTTCATAAGCAGATATCCTATCAATCACTATGTAAACTGCATCAATTATTTGGCTGGATCAATAGATCCGAAGAACTATTCCACTATAAAATGGTGTAGAGTCTAATCATGTCTCGGTAGTGGGTTTGTGATGCAGGAGCATCGTCAACGTCAAGCGAGCGTGGGGCAAGCACAACACATTTTGAGCACATGATAAATTGTTTAAAAACTTTTGAAGATTGGATGCGCCAAACTTAAATGTGATAGTTAAGGAAAGGCGTACTAATAGATTGTAATTAGACCTTGAGTGACCCGCTCTCGTCTGAAGGACTAAGAAGGAATTTATGTTATTAGGTAGCTTTATGAATAAATTAGATAGCTTAAAATGAGAGAGGGAAACAGAATATAGACACCCTCATTATATTATTATAGAAAAAAGAGAACAGAGAGGAGAAAAAAGATAGATAGAGAAGAACATTACCAGGAGAAGAGCACACAGAGCTGAGAAAAAGAAACTGTGTTTGAGAAAACACCCATGTACAAAGATTTGAGTTAATAGAAGAAGTCTTTAATTCAGATTCATGGCGTTGTATTTGTTTCTTGTATGTGTATGTTGAATGGTATGTTCATGGTTTTACTCTTCCTATCATGCAATTGCTTTTATGCTATGTATGAGTGATTTATTGTTAAATGTTTGAAATCTAAGAGGAAAGGGTAATGGAAATGAGTTTCAACTGTTTCTCTGTCTGAGTAAGGATTCCTGCAAGGAGTGCAGTTGAATAGTCCGCAAGGTGTGCGTTGACAAAGGATTCATAGATTTGTCTATGGAATTCTTAGACGGGATAGCTTTTGTTCTCATTTCCTCTGAAGGGAAAATTTGACACAGGAGTTGTTGGTCCCTGGTTTTGACCATGCTCTTTGCCTATACTATATACCACAGACCTCCAATTATATGCCAATACCACTCTTTTGACCTCATTTTGACATAATCAACACCTCTTTACCATTCAAAAGGGTCACCTAAGGTATCTTTGCATTTCAAACTATTTTTATGCATTTTAATACTTTAATTTGATAATGGGACTGATATCGCTTGGGTTAGGTACCATTGCTATTCTTGGAACAGGATGCCGGTACCAGGTACCAACTCACACCGTGGAGGTACCAGTGGAGCCGTTCGAGATCTGTGCATTATGGTGTGCATTATGGTTCGAATGAGAGATAGAAGATTCGCAGGATAGCTGGAGCCATCGTCACAGGGTGCTGGAAGGCCTAATGATGAAATTGGATCGATTCTTCTTCAGCATTCACACTTCGTGACACTACGTGTCACGAAGTTGTGAAATACGTTTTCAGTTTGATTGCAAGACTATTCTCGGATCAGGGATCCATTTGTTCTATGTTTTTCTTTTTCTAGACTGTTACAAACAATAGGATTTTGGGATATAAACCCGTGTTCACTCCTGAGAACGGGTTACTACTATTGTTACTGTTACTGTTGCCATTTGCTATTGCTACTGTTATGTGATACTGTGAACCTATGCTTTGAATACAGATTGTTGTGCGTTATGGTAGTCAACTGATATACGACTTGAAGCGTTCTCTTTGAGTTAATGGTTATGTGATGTCTGAATAGAATGTTATAGTCATCTCTGGTCGTTACTCACAGCGTTGTGCCGTTTGGTTGGGCCCGCCAAACCGGCGCAAGCCGCTGTTTCATTTGCAATAGATTTAGTTTGTGCTGTTGTAGATTTAGTTCATTTCGATATTTTATAGCTCGCATCTGAGGTAGCTTAGCGTTCACAGATTTCGTTTTGGTTTATCATAGTTTCAATTCATCATAGTGTGTGAATGTTTTCTTACACGACACTTTAAAAGTTTCGGGATTGTGTTTATGTGTTCCTCAATTGAGTCATTACAGCGCACTATTATCTTTGACATTGCTGAAAATCAAACACGGGACTGATGCCTGTAGGGTTAGAATATGCATATGGTTGTTTGGTTTTCATTTTCACTTCGGATGTAACTCGAGTAGCATGCATTTTTCTTTGTTAGATAGTAGTTTCCTTGCGTGCTTAGAACAGTTAGGTTGTAGTTAGAACAAAAGGAGCTCCTGGTACCAGTTAGTGGCATAATACTCTGTTTTCCTGCAGATAGAATAGATTGATTTTTGCTGCTTAGAATGAATGCAGTTTCGACAATACCTTGTGTGTCATGATTTAAAAGAAAATGCTGATGGTATATGATTGAACATAGAGGTAGAATGATTTCGTAGAACCACACTTTTGAATAGAAATAGTAGTACCAGCATTTGAGCACAAGACTGTCTTTTTCTGTTTATGACTTGGTAGGAAATGCTCAGTTTCGAGTTAGTTATTGGAATTCAAGTTCTCATAATAGGTGTGTGTTTTATTTTTAGAATAGCATTCAAATAAAGACTAGACGCTTGCCTGCACATACTGTGTATCAGCTCGAAGTTTACCAACCCTGGTTTGACAATTTAGTGTTTCAGGTTACTTAAAAGCTTCAATTTAGTAGCCTGACATTTTTGGCGCCGCTGCTGGGGAGTTGTTTAAAAGGTAAGAAGTTAGTTGTCTTGATTAGTTTTAGAATGCACTTATCTTGGTTTGGTGTGTTAGCAGGTTGATAGTAAGAGCAATTGTGGAAACAAAAAGGTGGAAACCGACATATCAGTTATCACAGGTACTCTGAAACTCAATCTTAGTTCTTTCATTCAATTTAGCATGATTTCATGAGAAATAGAGATCCTAGAGGTAGGTTCAAGAAAAATATAAAACCACAAAAAGAAGAAGAAACCTCCACCCAAAAAGAAAAAGAAATTGAAATTGAAATTCTGGCTGAGGAAACAGTAGAACAAATCCTAGAACCAGGAAGCACCATATATCGACAAACTCAAAATCTTGGTGATCCAGCCCTGGATGACACGGTTGATCCAGAGAAAATACAAGCTTTTCTCAGAAATTCTAACCCTGAAGTCTCACAGATAACAACTACAGCTATGACATTGAAGGCCATAGGACCCTCAAAAAGACCAATAGGAGATAAAACTGCTGATAAAAAGAATCCAGAAAGGTGGGATTTCACACCCTCACCAAAGAAAGATCGAATCGTACACACAATTCTTGGTAATCCTTTCACCATGGGAGATAGAGGGAGAAACTTACATGAGGATCTTCATGTTGAAAATGAATGGGAAGAACAAGGAGAGAATGAGGTAGCATCAGAAACCACCTTTGGTTTTCCTATTCTGGACTTAGTCCAGAATGTCACCATGAAAAATATCCCACTCTCAGCACTGCCAACCTTCCATGGGAAAAATAGTGAGGACCCTGATGTCTTTCTCTTTGAGTTTGACATTCTGTGCAGGAGCTATAACTATCTCCAGGACGCACACAAACTGAAACTATTCCCTGCCACCCTGAAGGATTCTGCATTACGTTGGTTCATGAGTTTGGGAGAATACA
>JASDQU011508586.1:16452-31247 GCA_032191745.1 Picea mariana
AACTTTCCTTAATTATGTTTCCTCCATTACTTAGTTTCCTAATTCTTATTATTCCATTCTTTCCCCTTTTTATTAGAGCCAAAATGGCAGTTGCGCTATTTACTCTTTTCCCTTTATTATTAATTGAAATATTTTTATACTTCCCCAAGTTAAATGATTTATTTCCTCTTTGCAATTTAAAACCACGGATTTTAATTAAATTATTCCTCTCTTCATTTTACCCTCTATATTTAAGAAGACCAAAACTATTACTTAAGTGGGTTTTAGTTTATATCTTTATTTTTATTTTTGTAGGGTCTTTTTCTTAAGGCTTAACAAAATTTTACCCTAGAGAAGTTTTCGACTTAGGTTTAGATTTTGAACTGCGCGACAATTATTTAGGGAAGTCGTTTTAAGAATTTCTTAAGGTATTAAATGTCTTAGGGCCATCTAGGTTTGTTCCTTCCTCGTCATCAATGCGGCGTGCCCTTCAGGATGAACCACATGCTCCAAGGGTGCCACTCGCCTCGGTTGTTTCTTTTGCGCGATGTGCCCTTCAGGATGCACCACATGCTCCAAGGGTTCCACTCGGTAACTTGTGTTTCTTTCACACGACATGCCCTTCAGGATGCACCACGTGCTCCAAGGGTGTCACTCGCCAACTTGTGCTTCTTTTGCACAACGTGCCCTTCAAGATGCACCACGTGCTCCAAGGGTGTCACTCGCCAACTTGATTGATTGGTAGACATCTATAACCCCTGGAGTCAACACTCCACTAGGTGAACTTGTGGGAGACTAAAGGCTCTAAGGAATAAGGCCCCCACCTTATTGTGCGCCCCTTAGAATCATCGTGAGCGACTATCGCGGTCTGCCCTCACGGCATCATGGATCCTCTCGAACTAGGTAATCGTTAACCTACAGTTCGAGCCACGACGGGAGTGCTAGTAGGTTGTGCCAGGGCTGTTGTCCACCCCTCTCCCTCAACCTCTCTGGAAATCGTGTGTGGCCCCTTTACTCCATATGTGAGTCTGGTCGGAAAGCTATCGTCAGCCTGCATCATCAACAATCATGTCAGAACATTTCCACATCAATCATCAAATCAATGAAATATCACAGTAAATAAATCAACCCCAAATAGCACACTCCCTGACTCAATCTGGAGTCCAAGGGGTTCCATCGATGCCTCTGCATCCTCAAGGTCCAAAACTCTTCACACTCAATAAAAGTGAGTAAATAGCACCTGTCTATGTCAAAGAAATAAAACATCATGTCATCTATCATAACGCATCATAATCAAGGATAAATGTTTTAACATCATAAAATTCCAGATCACTTGCGAGCAAGTGTCCTCAAAGAGTAAGTTTTCTCAGTGCGCCAGAGTGGGATGTTACAAAATACAAATGGAGATTTGTTCCTAAAAAGTAAATTGTTTTCAATTAAAATGGAGGAGAATGAAAAAGCCAATGACTTTCTTTCTAGAATTAAATAATTGAAAGACAAGCTTGGTGATATTGGGGAAACAATTTCTCACACATATTTGGTAATTGTATCATTAAATGGAATGTTAGAAGAATATCAAATGTTTATTATTGGTCTTGCAACTAGAGAAAAATCACCTACTTTTGATGAATTTGAAGGTATTATTTTACAAGAAGAAGATCGAAGAAAACTTCTTAATTGCAAGTCTTCAAGTTCAGATTTGGCATTATTGGTATCAAAGACTGATGCTAATGTTAAAAGTAATAATGCATGCTTTTATTGTGGAAAGATTGGACACTGTTAGATATAGTTTGGAAAAGAAATATAATGAGTCTAAACATAGAAATAGAAGGCGTATCGGTCACTTTGTTGATAGAGGAGAAACAATGCATGATAATCTTAGGCTATTTCTTCCAGATGTTGCCTCGTCAACAGAAACAAATGACTCAAATGCTAGGGGAAAAAATCTCTATCAAAGATTTGGTAATTGTAACATTAAATGGAATGTTAGAAGAATATCAAATGTTTATTATTGGTCTTGCAACTAGAGAAAAAGCTCCTACTTTTGATGAATTTAAAGGTATTATTTTACAAGAAGAAGATAGAAGGAAAAATATTAATTGCAAGTTTTCAAGTTCAGATTTGGCATTGTTGGAATCAAAGACTAATGCTAATGTTAAAAGTAATAATGCATGTTTTTATTGTGGCAAGATTGGACACTATGTTATATGTTGTTAGGAAAAGAAATATAATGAGTCCAAACATAGAAATAGAAGGCGTATAGGTCACTTTCTTGATAGAGGAGAAACAATGCATGATGATCTTAGGATATTTCTTCCAAATGTTGCTTTGTCAGCGAAAACATGACTCAAATTCTAGGGGAAAAAATATCTAGCACAGATTTGGTAATTGTAACATTAAATGGAATGTTATAAGAATATCAAATGTATATTACTTGTCTTGCAACTAGAGAAAAAGCTCCTACTTTTGATGAATTTGAAGGTATTATTTTACAAGATTAAGATCGAAGGAAAAATATTAATTGCAAGTCTTCAAGTTTAGATTTGGCATTGTTGGCATCAAATACTGATGTTAATGTTAAAAGTAATAATGCAAGTTTTTATTGTGGCAAGATTGGACACTATGTTAGATATTGTTTGGAAAAGAAATATAACGAGTCTAAACATATAAATAGAAGGCGTATTGGTCACTTTGTTGATAGATGAAAAAAAATTCATGATGATCTTAGGCTATTTATTCAAGATGTTGCCTTGTCAGCGAAAACAAATGACTCAAATTCTTGGTTTGTTGATTTCCGTGCCTCCATACATATGTCTTGTAATAAGGATTGGTTTGAAAATTATCATGAGACTAATAATGGTGCTAGTATATATCTTGTGGATGATCGATCACATCAAATTAAAGGATATGGTTATGTGTCTGTAACCTTTCCAAATGGTTGTGTTAAACAAATTCAAAATTTCATGTATGTTCCTACTATAAAGAATAACTTAATCATAGTTTCCGCCATAGCAGATTAAGATTTGAGAATTGAATTTTTGAACATGCATTGTTTTGTAAGAGATATAAGGGATCATTACAAGATTATGGCAACATGAATTAGAGTTGGAGGACTATACACACTTGATGTGACAAGAGAATGTCATCAAGCATTGGCATCTACAACCATATCAATAGAAGAACTAAAATATGTAGAAATCATTTAGGAGTTGTAGAGAATTCATTTCTCCGTTAAGGGGGAGTGTTAGGGAAATAATGTTGATATAAATGAAATTGTTTGGCTACCCACAAAGGTTACGAAAACGTTTGAATTTTCATTCTACTAAAACGTATGTATGATTTATCTATAAATGAACAAATCCTGAAAGGCGAAATGTGTGTGAGAGAAATTAAATTCACAAGATTTTCTTCCTCTCTGTGCTTTGTATTTTGTATTTAACCTACATGCATAATAAGAAATTTTGAGTAATGTAGAATAGTCCAAAAGTTAATAACAAGATTCATTATTTAAATACTAAATGCTCATAAGATAAATGAGAAAAAACACCATAGCAAGAGATTAGTCCACAAATTAGAATAGTCGTTCCCACTAGCACAAGACCATTATAAACACACTAGCAAAAAAGAGTCTCTTTATTATCTTACAAAAGCTTACAATGCCAAAAACAAAACCATTTGCTTGAAGGATAAGTTTATTTTATGGCTCTTAGATACTCTATTTATAAGTTTAGTTCATGTGTCTTGGCTTGCCATATCTCTTCCTCTTTAAATACACTATGTGAGCCTTGAACTTCTTAGCTACAACTCACTCAAATTGCATTTCATTTTCACTTTGTTATTTAAACCAAATTGTGAAGATAAATCCATAATACTTTCATTTCCTTCTCACTTTATTATTATTACAAGAAATCGGTGCATTTCTCCATTCAATGGCATTGATCCGGATTATTTTCGACACGAAATGAGAGCGGAGATATAATAAAGAAATGCACAGAGACATTGCAGATATTCAATCATATAATAGAAATGTATCAGAGATGGAACCATAAACATAGATATATAGTAATAAACGATTTCTATTAATCAAAGAAATGTACAGAGACTGTAAAAATACAGAGTGAAAGACTCGCTAGAATGGTGGCAGCTTATCTCTGAGAAGAGATGTGACGGCTACTCGCATTCGCAAGAAGATGGTTACAATGAGGCTCTGGAAGCTTTTTTCCAATAATAAGGAATGCCAAAAGTCCTAGACATCCAAAAACCTAACCCTAGGAGATGAAGCGCCAAAAGTCATGTGGGCCTCGTTTGGGTAAGTTGGTGCATCAACTTCCCAGGGTCGTAACTTTTGCATACGATCTTCGTTTTAGGCGTGTGATAGCTCATTGGAAAGGTACCGTCGAGGAGATTCATTTTGGGGGCTCAAAATTCCTTCGTCTATCATTGAGAACTTCGATCTCGAAAAAACTTCATTTAGGCCCTCAAAATGGCCCCAGAAGTGAAAACCTGCTAAAAATAGTAAATTGCCAAAATGGCCAGAAAACTGTTTTGATCCATTTGGAAAAGGTGGGTGGCCCCCGATATCCACCTGGATCAGGCATGCACTCTTATCACTTGGATTTATGCTTCCTCATCCTTGTTGGCATACTTCCAACACTTCAATATTTTGATTCTTTAATAGTCCTTGCATTTAGCTTGAAATTGTGTTCTCTTGGATTTGTTGCTTGATTGAGAATAGAGTTTATCATCCCCTTCAATTATTTATTCTTCAAGCATGGAAAATCCTAAAAAATGGCTCTTCTCTTAAGTTTAACAATACACTTTGAATCCCTCCTTGTTTTCCTCAATCGGAAATGCCTTAATGCTTCTCATTCTTTCATGAAGTTGCATTGCACTTTAATCCTACCTTCATTTCCACTTATAAATCTTCTTTATGCATTCAACTCTATACATACAAAATCCTTTGTAAACATAAGATAATAGAATAAAATGATACAAAGGTTATTATAATTATGATATCAATGATAATAAACTATCTTGGAAGTCTTGATCACTTGTTAAGTGAATCAAAATAATGAAAAAAATAATAATCGTTAACAAGAAAAGTAGATGGTCAAGAGCGCAAAATTGTTTATTAAGAGAAACATGAGATTCTTTCCCCTCCTAAAAATGCACAATGAACTCTAGCACTTCCATTCACTAGCGGTGAAATGTTTTTTACTGGAATGTGATTTCAAACTCAGATTTGATTTATGGTCCCTATATAATCGTTGCTAGAGTTTTTGGTCTCCTCAATTAATAAAAGTTATACTTTAATTAGATCTTCTATCAACTTTAAATAAAATGTAGTAATTGTCAATTAACATCTAATTATGCATTGTAATCAATGGATCATGGATCTATATGCAAATGGGCATAGGAAATGCAATTTTACTTAACTATCTCCTAATGTTTTGTGTCAAATCCATACAACACTCTTGCATTAGCACTCGATAAAACACAATCAGCAAAAAAAAAGGAACTTTTAAATAATCATGTAGAGAAACAAAGGGATGTGCTAAGAGTGGAAGGGTATGTTTAAGCCTAAGCATCAATAACATAAGATCTATGGGAAAGGTCTTGGTATCCGAGCTTATCAAAGAAGGACAATGCTACACAAATCATTTCAAAGGGTAAAACACATCTCATGGGTACTTTGTGTGTTATTCTAGCTCCTTTACTACTACATTTTTCCTTTAAATGCATTTTTTTTCCTTTTCGCATGGTATAACGA
Source organism: Picea mariana (assembly GCA_032191745.1). Taxonomy (NCBI): domain Eukaryota; kingdom Viridiplantae; phylum Streptophyta; class Pinopsida; order Pinales; family Pinaceae; genus Picea; species Picea mariana. The sequence goes on from JASDQU011508586.1 coordinate 22,202, forward strand.
AGCTTCCAAAGGTAGAACACATAAAACACATTCTTTCTTCATTTTTATATCTATGTCAATGTAACATTTTTACCTTCAATGAAGTTTTAGTTTGTTGTGGGCTCTGACAAATATTCCAATGGAAAAACATATCACTCATGTTTTTGCTTCAATGATGCATTTTTAATTCCAATTCAATTTTTAGATTGTGGTGGAGTCCAAAAAATCTCCTAATGAATCAATTATGTTGAACTCGTGACATTGGATTAGACCTAGGGGCACCCCTCTCCCATGAGCTAATGGACCAAATCTTTTTTTATTTAACTATTTATGGAACTAGGGTTTTGCTCAATAAGAGACAATACAATTTTTTAATTAAAGGGTCAAAATTGGAAAAAGTTTCCTTGGAAATGTGTGGATATTGTTTTCATTTCAACCTTTCCCAAACATGCTTGAAGGAGCTTATGAAAATAAATTCTATTGCTCAATTTGGTTCTTATTCCGATGACACAAATTCACCATGTGTCCTTGGATGACTTCATGAAGTGAGTTGTAAGTTGCCATAAAATGATAACCAGGACTCAAATGGATGAAACTTCTATTTAGTTGTACTTGTAGCATCATGTTATATCTAAGGGAACCCCACTCCCATGATTCCATGGCTTGGAGATTATTTTATTCATCAATTTGCAAAACTAGGGTTTTACTTAATAAGTGAATGCATTTTTTGCATTAATGGGTCAACATAGAAAAAATATGCCTCAAGATCATGTGGATAGTGTTGATAATTTGATTTTCATTCATGTCAACCTTGATAGATAGGAGCAGTATCATTGATTGATTGGTTTGAGAATCATTTTCAATATTTGACATATTGTTATGAAGATGACTTGAATGTGAAGCATTGTCAATATTGGACATAATGTTATGAAGGTGACTTGAATGTTAAGAATTGTCAATATTGGACATAATGTTATGAAGGTGACTTGAATATCAATAGAAAGATATTATTGACTAATATATTTCATGATTTTGATGCACTCATCCTATATTGTATGAGGTTGATGAAATCACTCTAANGGATGTTAATGACACAATCCACCATAAACCATATTTCCATTAGAGTGATTTCATCAACCTCATACAATATAGGATGATGAAATCACTCTAATGGAAATATGGTTTATGGTGGATTGTGTCATTAACATCCATGCACAAAAAAAAATTGTGAAGAAATTCTCTAGATAAAAAGGGTAAATGGAGAATCCAATATGGATGCATACAAATCACAAATAAGAATGTTGGACATGGTGTTATAGTGTTGGCATTGATGTCAAATAGGATTAGTATGGGCATCAATATAGTCAATATAGTCACAGAGTTAATAAGTCTAGTATAAAAGCCTCAGCAAGAAAAGTCTCTACCAGTCAAGCCTTAAGTCGAATCAAAAAAAATTGTCTTGACCAATCAAACCTTAAGTCGAGTCGAAACAATAAAATGGGTCAAGTCAGTTATTTGAATGCAAGGAGAAAGGATCAAAGTCTAGTGCTTAAATAAAATGTAGTAGATATCAAGAACTCTAGTATAAACATCTTAACAAGAAGTTGAAGTTGAAGAAGTTGAAAAAGTCGAAGTTTGAAGTCAAAGAAATCGAAGGTCAAACCCAAAGGTATAAATCAAAGAGGTAGAAAAAATCGAAGGTCGAAGTCGGATAAGTAGAAGAAGTTGAAATCGAAGAAGCCAAAAATCAAAGACCAAAGTTGAATCTTTAGTGACTAACAGCTGAGAGGGAACCGATTTTTATATCCACCATCAAGTAAAATGTTTACAAGTTGAGTTTGATAGTCACCAATAATGGATACATGTGGAGGTTGATTTAAGACATTCATGAAAAGGTAAAAATGTACTGAAGTCGATATGGCATCCGATGACAAAAGTAAAATCTGGGCAAGTTGCTTTCAAAGAATCGCCTATATTGGCCACCTCACACAATTTATGGGAAAATGGCCCATTTGTCTGCTAATTGGGCATGTTTGGCTCAAAACCCATGTCATAGAATTTTAAACTCATTTCCATCACTCTAGAATATTCGTACGAAATAAATGTCTAATTTTGTGTACGAAAATCAATTAATAAAATCACCATTTTTGTTAATTAAATGAAGGGGTGAATTGTTTCATTAATAAAAGACACAATGGTTCAATATTGTACCTTTTGGAAAGTATATAAGAAGACAAACAAGGTGAACTAAAATAGTATATGTGGGTTTACATAGAATATCTAAAGGCATGGTAGAGTCCAAGGAAGAAATACAAGATACTTATGTAATGAGGGTGGAAGGGTGGAGAAAGGCAGGACTAATTTCCTTCACTGATTAAATTTTGAAGAGAGGGAGTTTTTTATTCCTAAGGTTGGTGCCCTAAAACAAGAGATTAGGTGCTTCCTAGGGTTGGATCCCTAAACAAGGAAGTTGGTGCTTCCTAGGGTAGAAGCCCTGAACAAGGAGATTGGTGTCTCCCAATAATTATTGTAACTTGTATAATTGTATTGATTTTATATTCAAGTTTAATATTGTTGATCAATTATTGTTAATAAGTTAAAATTAATAAAAGTTTAAATAATTAACCAATAATTATTCACCCCCCCTCTCGGTATTGACCAATTTTCCAAGAGACAATGTGCTTATGTCAACCTTGTCCAAACATGATTGCAAGATCTTGTGATACTCAATTATGTTGTGCAGTTTTTTTTTTTATGCCCTTGGCATAAATTCGCCATGTATCGTTGAATGGCTTCAGGAAGGAATTTGCAACTCACCATAAAATGATAACCTAGATTCATATTGATGAACCATTAATTTTATTGGACTTGTGACATTAAATTAAAACTAGTGGTTCCCCTCTATTTTGATTACATGTAATGGAACTTGTTTTATTCGATGATTTCTAGAACTAGGGTTTTATCAATAAGAGACAATGCAGTTTTTGCATTAAAGGGTCAAAATTGGAAAATTCTACCTTGAGAGAATGTGGACATTATTGTTAGGGAACTAACCTCCCTAACCCCTCACGTAGGTAGAATAATAATATATTTTTCATGTAATAAAGGTTGATATGAATAAATAATGCCTATTTAATAATGTGAAGAGGTCTAATGTAAGAATACTTAATAGAAGCTTCCACTTCTAGTAAGATCTTTCTCTAGATTGTTCTTTTCAAGACAGACCCCCACCCCCCCTCGAAGAAGTAAGTGAACATTGTTTTCTATCAATAAAGGTATCAATTTTGGTATTATGGTTCTCTACATTTTGTTGTTATGCTAGTATTTTCTGTAGTATTTATGTTTTCTACTCATTATAATAGCTCTCGTACCTAACAAGTGATATCAGAGCACTTTCCTCTACGAAAATTGTGGGATTTGTTTTAGGGTAGATACATGTACTACCAACGTCTTTAAAGAAGATAGATCTTTTATTCAGTGGATGCTTTAATGGGGTTGTCTAGAAACCAAAGTTTCACCTTGTTGGAAACCTATGTAACACCTATTGGTACCTTTTGAGTAGTACTGCATCAGAAAAAATCTATAAATGAACATCACTCCCACATACTGTCGGGTATATCAAGAGTCCCCTGGGTCTCTTGAAACCATCCCTAGATCAGTCGATCGACCACCTAATTGTCCTAATTGTTATAGTGACACTGCAAACATTTAGGAAGAGACTCTCTAGTACCTGGGCAATTAGGTAGTACATCTAAGTGTACGTTCGAGCCTCCTTATTTGGTGCCCTAATATATTGGACCAAGTACTATTGTTTGACCCCACATGTATATCAGAGAACTATAGCATAGGGAAAACCCTTTTCTATAGGAACCTTGTAAACCCTAAACCCTAGGGAAATAAACATAATAGAAAAGAAACAAAAGAGAGATATTGTTGTGCAACCTTGCCTCCTACATTCTAGTTGTGAAATTCCTAAAGAAGTTTTTCTATTAAATATTTGGGTCATTTTCCCCTACAACATTTTTCAAGCCGAAGTATAAGTCTGTAGAAGTAAAAAACAATATAGTGGTCCCTCCAACACCCTTATTCACGACCTATCCCATTGGATTCCTCTCTTCACCCTGATCAAAGTGGTACCTATCATTTTTAATCCTTTTTTTCCATGGAGCCGACCCCCCGTCTGGGTAGCCTTATTTGGCACCTATCCCATTGTATTCCCCTCTTTACCCTAATCGCAGTGATACCTATCATTTTTAAGAATTTTTTTTTGTTGTGGACCCATCCCCTTCCCGACACCCTTGTTTCCCCACTTACTCCATTGGCTTCCTTTGGTTTCACTAATCGCAATGGTATAGTTCACTTTTCTTCTTTTTTGTCCATCGACCCACCCCTCATCCATAAATGGATCCTACTCGCCAAGATGAGACCAATTATAAATTGAATTCCCACATTTCTATCGTTAATTCCAAAGTGGAATACACCTAGGAATAGACTCTACACTATTGCTCACTTCCATTGTACTAGTCGATTGTTCTAGAGTTCCTTTTCTCTGTAGAATGTGAGTTAGGAGGGTTTTTACCCTCACCGTGAACTTACTATTAGTCATTTTTCCCCCACTGGTAACATAAAGAACTTATCAAAGGATATCCACAAGGGTTCCTATCGCCTCATCGAGTTTAGAAATATCGATAAGCTGGGTTTGTTTAAGTTTCAAAATGGAAGACTCTTTTTCCTTGTTTTATAATGTGTAGATAGGCACTGTATTAGAGCTAGGCCAATTTTTTCTCTGTTTTGAATAATTATATTGGTCCTAATTTATAAAATATCCTTCTGCATGCATTATTTTTATTTTGTAGAATTCATTACTCGTAGGTGCAGTCTTTCTGTGATGGAATCATCCTAAGAAAAATCTTGCTACATGTGTTACGGTTATCCTTCACAAATTCACCATCCTGAACATTTTCTGGTAAGTTGAATCTTTGCTCTGGTCACAAAGATTATTTCTCTAAGGTCATGGCATAATATCATGTTGAGTTTTGGACAACATCGAGAAGACATTCTATTAATATAATAATGAATAATATAATAATTATTGATTATTAAATATAGTATATAATAAGTAAATGATAATAATAAATAGTTATTGATTATTCAAGGGACGCATCCTTTCATGGATGGTCACCTTATGTTCCCTATATATGGAACACTCATCATTGTAATAATATATCGATCATATCTTATATGAAGAACAACAACATTATTCACATCAAGGAAAGCATTAAAAGTCACAACAGAACAAGAAAAGAGAAATCATCAACATAAGCCATACCACCAAAAGAAAATGTTGAATAGCATGGTCATTGATATATAAGATGTGAAATTGAAAAGCCATGAGTACTTGAAGACAACTAATTTTTGAATGTTTTTTATATATGTCAGTGAATTACAGTAGGAAACCCCAATGGACAAGAAGCACCGAATAAGAAGGAAAGAGAAAAATCAGAAGCATGAAGACATTGGGAGTAGCCCCAAAGACAGATACCCTTTTCCATTGATGTCAAAGGGGGAGAGAAACATGAGGAGAGAAAGATCAGGAGCATTGGTCATAGGTGGAGTATGAGTTTTGCCATCAATTCAAAAGTGGGAGATTGTTGGATAGTTGTTTGTCATTGATATTGTTGGATAGATGCTTTGCATTGATCTCAACAAAAGTGGTTTTCATTGATGTCAACAGATGTGATGGGTGCATTTTAAGAAGTCTACAATAAGCCCAAGAGGTGTGGTTATGAAATCCAAAGTTGTTTGAGGAATTAGGATATGAAGGATAGTGTAAATATAGGTAACACACTAATATATAAATATTCCTCATCACACCGTTTCCAACAGTAGTTGGTACATCATGTGGTTCCTCATGGTTGAGAAGATATGTCCTCTTGAAGATGGAAGCCCTGAAGTATGGTTAAGAAGCCCTAAACTGTTGTAACAAGAAGTGACAAGTCAACCCCAAATTAATTAAAAGAATAAAAGTTGTTGCAAAAAAGAAGCTACAAGTCGACCCCATTGAAATAAATATTAAGGATGTTGTTGGTAAAGTTTTCCTCAATGGAGTAATCATCAAAAGTTAAATTGAATTTTATTTTTTTCAAGTCAACCCTCAAAAGAGGGTGTCATATCTAGTATAAATAAGGCACCTAGGAGTTTATTTGTTGCATCAACTCAAGTGATTTTTATTTGAGTTAGCCAAGGAGATACGAGGCTAATTTCATAGGGAATATGAAGTGAACAAGGGATAAATTCCAAGGGAGGATGAAGTCTTGTGATTATGTGTTCAAAGGTATGTTATTTAAAGGTCATATTACCATTTTCTCTATAATGTGTTTTCTAGAATTATTCAGATAGAGAAAATTGGAATATATTGAGAATACATATCAAGGTAGCCATGGTAAAAATTTTAGATTATGGGTCATTGTACTTTTGGAGATACACTCTATGGAAGATATGTTTTTTGACTAGTCCTGAAACTAGTCCCAAACATGTGTTCTAGGTAAAACAGTCATAACTTATTCATAAAGGATGAAACTTATGTGAGATTAATTTTCATGGAAAGATAACAATCTRTATTATCTTGTGTGAGAGTTTCAAAATAAGATATMAAATATTGWGWGTGTTTCATGTTGTATAAGTTCTCTCTCCAAAATAGGATAGAATTCAACAAGGTCTTCCATTTTCTCTATATCTTCTATTTTGAGAAGTTTCAGACCCAATTTTGAGAATATGGAAGAAAATATCAGAGTATCTGTGGTTAAAATTTCAGACCTGAATTCATTATAGGTACATATTTATGCTTGTTGAAAGTTAGGGTTTGTGACTAATCCAAAACTAGTCCCGCGAGACTAAGGTAAAGTTTGATGAAGATGCTATTCTCATGTTGTTGAAGTTGAGGAAGAGTTACATGTATGTAATTTTATGTATTAGGTGTGCTACATGATCAAATGTATGATTTACATGTGTTATTGAGGGTTATGTTTATGGTACATGCTTGAGGCATGTCTTGATGATGATGGTGTAGGATATGATACACCTTTGTGATGATATGATACATTGTTAGAAGTATATACTAGCTATCTTGGTATCTGTTTTGGTATATGTCATGGTGATGTTATCACATGTTTGAGGCACATATTATGGTACTAAATTGAGGCACATCATTTATTATATCTTACGGTACATGGTGTATGGAACGATTGAGACATATCATGGGTGATATGGTATATGCTTGATGCATATCTTGGTGATGTTATGGTATATGCTTGGTGATGATAGTACATGTTGAGACACATATTGGTGGTGTTATGGTTCATGGTTTGATACTTATTTTTGCACATGGTTGAGGCACATATATTGATGATGATATGGTACATTTTTACAGGAACTTATTGATGATCTTGGTACATGATATGGTATAGGATTTTCTACATGGTTGATGCATGATATGGTAAAAGTTTTGGTACATGGTTGATGGATGATTGATGCATGATATGGTCCAGGTTGATGTACATGGTATGGTACAAGTTGATGTACATAGTATGGTTATGATTTTGGTATCCATGTGAGTGGATCTTGTTATAGTTGGTTGATTATGGTATATCAGTGACAGAGATAGTGATAGGTTGGATGGTTGGCTAATCATCAATTACAGGTTGACATGACAGTGACAGGTTGGTTGATGTAATAGTGACAATGACAGTTACATATTGGTCAATGATAGTGACAATTTGAGTCTACACTTATATTTTAGGGTGAAAGGATGGGGCAAGGAAAGGGGGTTGTATCCTCCTTCTGGTTGGTGTCTAAGAACTTAAGGATTTGGAGCTTCCTTCAGGTTGGTTCCTGTAAATTAGGGTTTTGTAGCCTCCTTCTGGTTGGTGCCAGAGAACTCAGGGAGTTGGAGCTTCCTTCAGGTTGGTGCCTATAAATCAGGGGGTCATATCCTCCTTTTGGTTGGTGCCGGAGAATTCATGGAGTTGTAGCTTCCTTCAGGTTGGTTCCTATAAATCAGGGTCTTGGTGCCTCCTTCCAGTTGGTGTTGGAGAATTTGGAAGTTGGTGTTTTCTATGATTGTAGTCTTGATATATATAAGAAAGCATTATGTGGTTTTCTCCCATTTGGGTTTCCACGTAAATTTTGGTGTACTGTGTATATGATGTGATATTGTTGAATTATATGCTCATGATATATTGAATCCAATAATAAATTATATACTTTTAATAAAGTTGAAGTTTGTACACTATGCTTGAAAGTGGTAAAAAGTTCTCNCCTCTCAGTATTCTAACATAACATCACAGCCAAGCCTTTTGAATCTATTCATGCAATTATATAACAAACCAAAATGTTGAAAATGAAAATCATTTTCACAAGAATCAAATTATCTAAATGTAACATTGATATTCATTCAATCCAAGTATAAAACAAAATACTATGCAATTTCATTATCTTGAACCAACACAAAAAATGATGGGGTCTCTAAGATAATCCACAAGGAAAAAGGACCAAACACTATATGAAACAGAAGACAAACAACATGTAAAATGAATAAAGAAAGATTAAGATGAACAGCGAGATGGAGGAAATGAAACCAAAAGGGAGTGCTTGGTAGAAAGACAACAATATTTTTGAAAAAAAAGAAAATTTTTGGTCACCACTTAACTTTTTTTAGAAGACTTGCAAGCCCAAATTGGAAAGAATCCCATTCACAAGGAAGAAATGAGGAGACCTTAAATGAATTTGGGGTTTCCCAATTCCTTTATAATAGTAGCATGAGATATTTACGAGCTTCCATCCTTAAACCTACTAAAAATATAGGGTTTCCAAGACAAGAAACAAGGTAATAAGACCAAATGCTAAATGAAACACAAGGAAAATACCATGTTGAAAAAGAAAATGAAGACAAAGAAAAAAACAAGTAGAGGTAATGAAACCACAAGTGAGCACTTGGTAAAAAACAACAAAATTGTCAAATAAGGATAGGTCTTGGTCACCACTTAACATTTTTTAGACGACTTGTAAG
>JASDQU011508588.1:0-22631 GCA_032191745.1 Picea mariana
AATTTTGGTTAACTTTATTGTAGCAGACATGGTGAAATGTTATGTGAAGTCCATTTGTAGATTGAAACACTTGTTGTTTAATTGGCCCATGTAGAAGATGTGGTGAAATGTTGTGATAAGTCCATTTGTAGATGGAAACACCTTTTGTTTAATTAGCCTATGAAAACTATTATTTCTCGAACTATAACAGATGCAGTGAAATGTTTTGTGAAGTCCATTTGTAGATTGAAACACATTTTTTAATTGGGGCCTATGCAATTGTTTAATTGGCCTATGCAAAATGCTCTTTGTCAATTTTGGTAAACTTTATTGTAGCAGACATGGTGAAATGTTATGTGAAGTCCATTTGTAGATTGAAACACTTGTTGTTTAATTGGCCCATGTAGAAGATGTGGTGAAATTTGTGATAAGTTCATTTGTAGATGGAAACACCTTTTGTTTAATTGGCCTATGAAAACTATTATTTGTCGAACTATAACAGATGTACTGAAATGTTGGTTGACTTTATTGTAGTGGATGTAGTGAATGTTGATGTTGGGTGAAATGTTGGTTGACTTTATTGTAGTAGATGTAGTGAATGTTGATGTTGGGTGAAATGTTGGTTGACTTTATTGTAGTAGATGTAGTGAATGTTGATGTTGGTTGACTTTATTGTAGTAGATGTAGTGAATGTTGACAATGTTGTGAACTCCATTTGTAGATTGAAAAACATTTTGCAATTGGCCTATATAAAATGCTCTTTGTCAATTTTGGTCGACTTTACTGTAGTAGATGTGGTGAAATGTTGTGTGAAGTCCATTTGTTTACCCAACACCACTCACCAATATTTTACAAGATTTTATAATTCATTGAAAGATTCACCAATATTTTACAAGATTTTATAATTTAGTGAAATATTCGCCAATATTTTACAAGATTATATAATTGACTAAAATATTCGCCAAAAAATTATATATACATTTTATATTATTGATAAAATATCCTTCATATTTTCCTATGTATCATGGGGATTCGCCCATTTATTATACATATAAATTTAGGGGGGGTTCTTAAAATCACCCCTGGGATCAACACAAGAATAAAACCCCTCCTCATTGGCGGAATCATGATCCACATGGCCTGCTGACTACATATAGTTTCATAAAAAACAATGTTATTTCAATAAAATTATAAAACAAAATAATAAAAACAACGTAAAATGAAAGTGGAAATTGATAATCATTTACATGTTCCGCGGCTGGCCCTTTTCCATGATCATCTTGCCACATTAAAATATAATTAGAACCCCCAAATATTTAAAAGATTGTTAATGACAACAAAAAAACAATGTTAAAGATAATAAAAAAATATAATGCAATAAGTAGAGGTTTCTTAAAGAGGTGTTGCATAAGAACCTGCACACTATTATTCAATGTTTCTGTTCGATTCAAATGGTAATCCACTAATAACTCTTCCCTGGGAGCTATCTTTTTTTATTGCACACAGGACTACCCGATTCTCTTCACGTTCCTCAAATATGAAATTCGATTGTTTGTTTGTTGTCCCGAGTTGTGTGTTGTTTATAAACCCTGCGATATTGCCGGAAGCTTTAGGCCTTCCATCAATATAGATAGTCACTCCCTTATTTTTATCCTTGTTTATTAGTTGTATATAATTTGCAGCGAGTGCATATCTCCGCATACTTCACATGTACTAGACCAACCGCATCCAATTGTTATAATTGTAACACAGTCTGACATAGTCCATCAATTCAGTTACTGTATTGTAATTTACAATTATTCCATCCATGGAAAATAGCCCCAAGCCATGCAGGGAGAATGGTGCAATGCGATATGTCCTATTTTTGACAATGAAGTCAACATCCATAGGAGGTAGTTACTTAGGTACCCATTGCTTCACCAGATTCTTATACCTGAGTGGAACATCTATGTCTCCTATGCTCTCATCATCATAAGAGCATGATCCTCCTTCGACAAAAAAAATTTCATGCGTCTACAAAATTTTATTCTGACTTTTTCACCTCTGGTCCTTACTTTCTTATCATATCTACTAGATGTAGTCACATTTCCGGCCTCTATTTTTTCTAAGATTTCCTCACTCGATGAAGAAATATCTGACCAATACCTGTTTGGTTGTACCTTCAATTGCATGTGCACGTGTTGTTAGTTAGTAGCCCATCATCATATTCACAGTTCTAAATAAAATTTTTATATCTTTAGTTTTGGATGCACAATTAGACTAGGGTGCAATTACCAATATTAGTGGTCAACCACCTAATGTAATGTGATATCCAACTTGATTTTGGACATATTAAAAATGTTAAAACACTAAGGACATGATAAATTTATCATATGGATCTAAGAAAAAAATCGTATTAAGGTTGTTGTTTGTTGGATTTGTGTGTAATGAACCTAAACAAAAAATTCTCACTTGAACTTGAGCAATGCCATAACTTCTAGAAATGGTATATAAAAATATAAATACTAGACTAGGATAACCCAACTAGGCACCCTCTACTCAAGGAAGAAGAACCACAGGACACAAAACACCTCTAATTTTTTCTAACCCCCATGTGTTGCATTGTCAACTCGCACAAGGCCATCCTAAACCCCAATACTATAGGGAAACAATAATAGTTTTGTAGGAATCAAAGAAACCTAGGGTTGAACATGGGTATCTACCTAATCCATGTTGCATGACAAGCATAGACCACCAAACCCCGACAACAAAAAAAACACATGCTAAACCATATTGCATTATAAACCTATGGAATTAAATAAGGACTTAAGGGTGGAAAGGGAAGTGATGGTAAAATAGGGTATCTACCTAATCCATGTTGCATGATAAGTGACACATATTCCACATGCATTTGGTTGCATGGGCATCATTCATGAAGATGTTATGATGAATTTGTTTTGCATTTAGTATAAAAAATAAGGTGAAACACATTCCCTTAAGCCCTACCTCCCCATCATCTTAACAACTGACCCCACCATTACATACTTAGCACCTTAGGACCTCCATCTCAGATACTGACAATACAAATGGAGGTCATGACTAGGGATTTTATGGCAGACCTAAACGTTATTCATAAGGATATTATGATGAAATTGTTCGTTTGTACGTTGAGAGGAATTGCAACACATTAATGGTTTTGTAAAGATTGTCCACGGGTTGTGTCTTCAATTTCAAGTTTCATCAAAGCAATTTGTAGGATTTTGAGATTGTGAGTAGGCTCTTGAAGAATTCTACGATGAGGATTTTTTTCTTCAACATTGCATTGAAAGAAGGAAGAAACTTGATGACACTTTGCAAGCCTATCAAATAATACCATGGATATGATTTTCAATAAGTTGGTTGAAAGGTATAAGGAAATAAATTATTGGTCAATGTTGTAGAAAATAAATACCTTCAGAGTGATGATCAACCCATCATCTTATCTAAAGAGTTGTCAGAGCATAATGTAGTAGGGGAACAACCCCTAGTCACCTCCATCCCTACAACAAGCCCCACTTCTACCAAATGATTTGGGCATTAGAAAGTATCTCTATGGTCAAACAAGGTCCACTAGTGGCATAACACATGCTTCATTGACATTGTGACTACAAAAGAAGGAAATAAATGACCTTAATCATTGACTAATTAAGAAAAAAGAAGGTCAAATTCACTTGGAAGGACAAATTTTGATGTTATATTTGATGATGATGAGGTCATCCCTAGTAGGAGGGGATCCAAATGAAATAAAATTTAATTAATAGAAACAACTTTAAGTTATTTTTAGGTTGGTCCTAACCTAAATTCACAATTAAACATTGTTTTAAGTTTGTACAGGTTCACCCTAACCCACTGGGTATCCAACCTGTTGATTCACCTTCCAGGTACATGTAATGATCCCAAGCCATTATGCAAGGATCATCATGGTTTTGGTGTCTTTTTAAAACTTTTCTAGTTGTGGCATTTCGTCAAACACTTTGTTGTCCTACTTGTTTAGATGTGTTTACTTGTTGAATGGCCTCTTGATTTTAGCCTTAGGGTTTACTGATGTGTTATATATATGTGTTGCAACAAAAAAAAAGAATCTATAACCATGGAACATACCTCAACCATATGCAATATGATAGACAAGACAAAACATCTCAAACCTGCTTTTATTCATAAGATAGAAAAAACTGCTACAATGGAGATGCCGATCTGGAATGCTCAAAAGATGGATATGAAAATAGACAATAGAGCTACTACAAAAAGCTCCCGATAATACAAAATAAGCCTCCAAAGGATGGATAAGAAATGAATACCAATGCCACGTCCTGTTGGATAGCTAAAGCTCCTCAGCAATTCGACCCTGGTGCCAAAGATGTCCAATCACCTTAATAAATATTCCAAACAGTAGATCGGGTGATGGCAAGAACAACCCAAGTGCCTGAATCTCCAAGATCCCTCTCAAACCCTGTAGATTTGAACTCCTCCACTGAGTGGTGCACCCCACTGGATGACCGAAACCCTAATAATTTGGCCTTGATGAAGGAGGCCTCCAAATGCTCTAAAAATCCCCAGGAATATAGATCGAGACACTGCAAGTCACTAGGTGAAGTCTCAAGGTCATATCTAAAGTGTAACCCCTCCAAACTGACTAGATCTGAATATCAGAAACACCCTCCTTCTCTTCAATTCGTCCCAATGCTCTAACAAATCATCTGTACCATAAAACTCTCTCAGAAATCACTAGGAATGATGGTGAAGACCCTGCAAGAAGAACCCAGGTGATAGAATCTCCAAAAACCCTGCCAACCACCTGCAATGAACTTTCCTCAATGGATGGTGCACCCCCCTTACTGGAAACCCTCAAATGGTGTACTTTCTCTCTATCTGCACATACAATTGATGTAGAACCCTCCTGTAACTGAGTAGATCTGGAACTAGAATGGTGTGGGAGCGTATTTCATCTCTGAGACCAAGCTTGGGACAAGTTATGTGAAATATTTCACCACCGAATCGTCCTCTAGGGTTTTTTAAGTCAAAACCCTCAAAACCCCCAATGATGGGCTCACTAGCTAGAAGCCAGATATCAAAAGATAGAAAGACATGAATGAATAGAGTAGAGGCCCTTCCCTTCCTTTTATACTTTTTGGCTCACCTTGTCCCTCCAAAGTGACTTTCATTTTATTAATATTTAATTAATTATTTAAATCACTTTAATTAATTAATTAACCTTTTTACCTCTAAAAAGCTCCTTATCTCTCCTTATGGCTTCCCTGGCCACTAAAAGTCACTTCTAGCCATCCAATTCTGTGGTGTTGCTCCTCCTGATTCCAATGAAGTATTACACTAAGAGGTTACTCCAAGTAATGTGCCCAAAATGACCTCTTCAGTGATTTCAATTAACTTATAGCTCAAAATAGTCAAAATCATGGAAATCGTCGGAATGCAACGAAACCAAATCCAACCTATGTGGAATGGTTCATAATGATGGAATATGATGATCAATGCAAGATGGACCCCACAACGCTTCTCAAATACCCATGTACTCGCTATAATATCCATCTAGCTACTCTGGTCATCATAAATCTCTGCACTATGATGATGTCCCAAAGTGGGGACATTGCAGTCCTCCCTACTAAAAAATTGCTTGTCCTCAAGCAATAACCAAATCCCCTCAAGTATAATGCCAGGATCCCATGTCCACCTATGGGATACATATTAGAACCCATCCAAAGATGAACAATCACACATGTTTCCCCCTGGGTCCCATATCAAGTCATGAACTGCTAGCCCCTGGGATGCCTAATCCTAAAATACACCAACTCCGTTAGTCTCCTGTACCTGACACATGGCCTCATATCGGAGTGAGTCCATCCTCCTAGTCTCTACCAAGATCCACATAGACTCCATCAACTACGCATGTTGATGCCTGACTAAGGTGATGCAATACCTCCATGAGGCACTCGCAAGAGATGCGCTCCTCTCAACACTGAAGCTCAATGGAAAATTAGAATAACTTTCCCCTGCAGTGGTCCAATCTCCCCTGTCGGTCAATGAACTGCTCAATCCTGCAATCCTTGGGTCCCATGATAACCTCTATTGAAGGTCCTCATGCTGACACTGCACTACTCTGACCATGACTGTCTGCCCCCTACATACATCATGAACCCTCCTCTCCTGGGTCCTCCAGTTGAAATACCTGTGACCATTGGACTTGTTTTCCATAAATTGTATCAATGAATATACCTTTGTAAAAGAAGTACCTGTCCAAACATCTCCATTCCCTATCATGATGATCAAGAGGAAGAAAAGGTCTCGCCCCATAGGACAAGTACCTGCAGACCCACTCCAAACCAAACCAAGGTGGAGTGTGTGGCTCTCTCATGCAACCTGGGTCAACATGAACATCGTGCTAACAAAACAGACTCCTGGACCCCATGGCAAACTTGGAAGTTTATCACTTCCAATCTCTTCTAACTTCTCCTGTGTGAGACTGATCACTGTTAGAAGACCTATGTGCTCATCTGCTACCACCTGGACCATGATGCTCTCTCTCACACACCAAGTCTCAACTGGTTTCCTATGACGATCCCTCTCTCTCTGGCTGGATGTCGTAAAGGTACTCATGTCATATGGCCTTGGCCTAGGCACTCTCCATGCTCTCAACCACTGTCTATATCTCCTCATGTGACTGCTAATCTAGTGAAGGTGCTCACTCATAACTATGGGCTACTGCAAAAGAGTGAAATATGCATACTCCCTTAAGTGTGTCTCCTCCATGCAAGTCAATACACCCCTCGGAATCCCATCATACATCTCGGCATGTCTCTGTGATCTATCACTCATCACTATATGCTCTGGCATACTCATGTCATCTTTTGTAAACTCATGCTACATCACAGATCCTGGGTGTACTGCTAGATCAACTTCTATATGGAGATCAACCACTCCCAAGACACAAATGGAAGTGTCCTCCATCAACTGGTGCTCCTCTGCTAGATCATCAACATCCTCTATCAACGTGACTGAATGATACATCTAAGTGTCCACTAAGACAGATGAAGTGGATCTCTGATGGATCTCCTCAAGAGACTCATTTGTCCTAGACTTTGATTCTTGAAGGGTGGTCTGTGTGCCTCTCAAGAATCCTCAAGTGCTCTCCAACTCCTGAGTGAGTCGGTCCATCTCCAACTCCTACTCCCTCAAAGCCTCATGATACATCTCACCAACCCTCAGTAGATAATCCTTGTCTGTCAACAACTACTGGTAGTCATCCCTCATCACAGATACTCTCTCCCTGAGAGTATGAAAATCATCCATGGAAATCCCCTCATCTAAACTACCATGTGCCACTAATGCTCTCCAACAGTGACCTGCCATCACTGCATGCATGTCATCAATGCATCTAGTGGCTGCCATGATCATAGCCTCACTAACTCTCAACTGTTCTGCTAAGTGGTATGAATCTTGATCATGGTCATGCTGAGGTGACATCTCAAACCCCTCACTGCTAGTGTCAACTCTAGAGCCCCCAAAAACACCCTCAGCATAAGATAATGTGTTGAATTGTCCACTACCTGCTACGCTGCTGGGTACTCTTGTATGCCACTGCATTCCATCACTAGATGTTATCTCCCCCTGAATCACACTGTATCCTGTATGAGCAACCGTATCCTCCTGTGCACTCATCCTGCTACTATCCTTTGCGCCCGGATCCCATATAGTTGTCTAGACACATGTTATGTTCATCCTGAATACTAAACAGTGCATCCTCATCAATGCAAGCCGATCCTGGAAGTAAGTGCTCCATCAACCTGTCAACCTCTACAATCTACTCAACCAATGGAGTCTCCAATAGCCGTGACTCCATCTCCTCTGGTTGAATTGTATGTGTGAGGTCAACTGCTTGTACATATTGTACCTCCTCCTGGATCTGTGGGTCTATATGTCCATGGTGTGCATCCCTCACACTAGGCTCATCCATCATACCTGACATGCCACCGATCTCCTCATGTGATGTGGCTATCATGGGTGTTTGAACAGGTGACAGATGTGTCACAGCCCCCATAGGAAGCTCATCTTCTCTAGGTGCTAACACGTGTGATTCCACACTAGTGTCACCACTCTCCTAGGGCATAAGGTCACCAACACCATGTGATATTCCTACTGAAGTACTGGTACTATAATCTAGTCCTCCCGACTATCTATCCACCATACAAGGGTCACTATCCTCCTCAAGCATGCTAGAATCATCAGCCTCTATGCAAGATTCACTATCACTAGCCTTTGTGCAAGAGTCACTATCATCATCAGACTGCTCCAAATCCTCCTCATCACTATCATAGTGCACCTCAATGATATTCTTCTTACCCTTACCCCTACACCTATGACCTGGTTCCCAATGCACCTTGCAACTGTAGCAAAGTTGCATGCTCCTAATGGGTGTAGGGTTTCTCCGTGCTTCCCTCCATCTAGCTTCTCTAGCTCTATTTCCCTCTACTATGTTGGTCCAATATGTCACCTCATCTTCGCTCCAACTAGAGATTTTCATGGATATAAACCTTTGGAGCGTTATTAGAGGCCCAAGTCTCTCACAAAGTGCATGATATTCCCTTTCACAACTCACCGCTTCTTTAAAAAAATCTATAGACCCCATCTTTTCTTATGGAAGATCCCTCAGGCTGGAAGGAGTCTAAGCTCTAATACCACTATAATGATCCCAAGTCATTATGCAAGGATCATCATGGTTTTGGTGTCTTTTTAAAACTTTTCTGGTTGTGGCATTTCATCAAACACTTTGTTGTCCTACTTGTTTAGATGTGTTTACTTGCTGAATGGCCTCTTGATTTCGACCTTAGGGTTTACTGATGTGTTATATATATATGTGTTGCAGCAATAAACAATAAGCTATAACCATGGAACATACCTCAACCATATGCAATATGATAGACAAGCCAAAACATCTCAAACATGCTTTTATTCATAAGATAGAAAAACTTGCTACAATGGAGATGTCGATCTGAAATGCTCAACAGATGGCTATGAAAATAGACAATAGAGCTACTACAAAAGGCTCCTGATAATACAAAATAAGCCTCCAAAGGCTGGATAAGAAATCAAGACCAATGCCACGTCCTGCTGGATAGCTGAAGCTCCTCAACAATTCGGCCCTGGTGCCAAAGATGTCCAATCACCTCAAGAAAGATGCCAAATATTAGATCGGGTGATGGCATGAACAACCCAGGTTCCTGAATCTCCAAGATCCCTCTCAAACCCTCTAGATCTGAACTCCTCCATTGAGTGGTGCGCCCCATTGGATGACTGAAACCCTAATAATTCGTCCCTGATGAAGGAGGCCTCCAAATGCTCTGAAACTCCCCAGGAATATAGATCAGGACACTGCAAGTCACTAGGTGAAGTCTCAGGGTCAGATATGAAGTGTGACCCCTCCAAACTAACTAGATTTGAATCTCAAAAATGCCCTCCTTCTCTTCAATTCGTCCCAATGCTCTAACAAATCATCTGTACCATAAAACTCTCTCAAAAAGCACTAGGAATGATGGTGAAGACCCTGCAAGAAGAACCCAAGTGATAGAATCCCCAAAAACCATGCCAACCACTTGCAATGAACTTCCCTCAATGGATGGTGCGCCCCCCTTGCTGGAAACCCTCAAATGGTGCGCCTTCTCTCTACCTGCACATACAACTAATGTAGAACCCTCCTATAACTGAGTAGATCTGGAACTAGAATGGTGTGGGAGCGTATTGCATATCTGAAACCAAGCTTGGGACAAGTTAGGTGGAATCTTTCACCACTGAATCGTCCTCTAGGGTTTGTTAAGTCAAAACCCTCAAAACCCCCAATGTTGGGCTCACTAGCTAGAAGCCAGATATCAAAAGATAGAAAAACATGAATGAATAGAGTAGAGGCCCTTGCCTTCCTTTTATACTTTTTGGCTCACCTTGTCCCTCCAAAGTGACTTTCATTTTATTAGTATTTAATTAATTAATTAAATCACTTTAATTAATTAATTAACCTTTTTACCTCTGAAAAACTCCTTATCTCTCCTTGTGGCTTCTCTGGCCACTAAAAGTCACTTCTAGCCATCCCATCCTGTAGTGTTGCTCCTTCCGATTCCAATGAGCTATTACACTGAGAGGCTCCTCCAAGTAATGTGCCCAAGATGACCTCTTCAGTGATTTCAATTAACTTATATCTCAAAATAGTCAAAATCATGGAAATCGTCGGAATGCAATGAAACCAAATCCAACCTGTGCGGAATGGTTCATAATGATGGAATATGGTGATCAATGCAAGCTGGACCCCACAATGCTTCTCAAATACCCTTGTACTCACTATAGCATCCATCTGGATACTCTGGTCATCATAAATCTCTACACTGTGACGATGTCCCAAAGTGGGGACATTACAGTACAATAGAGATTCTAGGGTTCTCTCACATCCCACAAGGGAGTGCAATGCCCAGGTGGAGCTAGTTGCTACTCCCTAAAAATGTGGGTGTCATCCGAGCATAACAAAAAATCCTTAGACTTCAATGGAAGTTATGAGTTGTGGAGGCTATGCACTTTATTCCATATTTCCATAGCACCATTCATCATCCAAGGTGTGGAGAAATATGGTTGGCTTGTTGGAGGATGTTCTAGAGGAAAATTTCACCAACAGATTCCATTTTGTTAGACTTGGCACATTTGAGGCATGGATACATGGATTTCATTACATTTTTTTTGCATCATTGATGAAGAGACTTGTTCCAAAGATTGAAACCAAGGCCCGAAACCCATGGCTAAATGAAGCACTATGTAGAAGATGAATGCCACACTTCAGTAGGTGGCTAAAGCATGATATACAGTAAGAAAAAACCAAAAATACAAAAAAAACAATGGAGAAAGTTCAGAGTAAGGCATGTGAAAAAAAAAGAGCTAATGGAGGAACATATTTCTTGAAATTGTGCCATGTGGCATTAGAAAGTATCTCTATGGTCAAACAAAGTCCACTGGAGGCATAACACATGCTTCATTGACATTGTGGCTACAAAAGAAGGAAATAAATGACCTTAATGGATAACTAATTGAGCAAAAAGAAGGCAAATTCACTTGGAAGGACAAATTTTGATGTTATATTTGATGATGATGAGTTCATCCCTAGTAGGAGGGGATCCAAATGAAAGAAAATTTAATTAATAGAAACAACTTTAAGTTATTTTTAGGTTGGTCCTAACCTAAAGTCACAATTAAACATTGTTTTAAGTTTGTACAGGTTCACCCTAACCCAATGAAAAAAAGAGTATAAGTGTCACATCAAAGAAGAAATAGAACATTTTATGTTGAGCACTCAAAAGGTTTGATGACCATGGAAGTGGTTGGGAGATTTTATAGGCAAGATTGTTAAAGGTGTCTCTTTAATGAAACTTTGGTTGGGTGAGCATTAGAAGCCTATGTTGGGGTACTTGTCATCCTTTCATCTTCTTGTATGTGGTTGGGTATGTTTTCTCATGCAATCTAAAGCATATGCAACCCTTTTGTTGGAAAATGACTAGTTATGGGGCCCATCAGGATTATGTCTCAAGAGGTGGATGTTGGGATTTGATCCACAAAGGTAACCTACATTCATTCAAAAGATATGGGTATTGTTGCATGGTTTACCCATTGAGCTTTGGAATAGCAATATATTGGAGGGCATAGGAAATACCATTGGTTGATTTTTTTCTTTGGAGGATCAATGTATGGAGAAGGAAGATCGCATGGTTGGGCATATTTTGGTTGAATTAGACCTTATAGAAGGTCTATTATAAAAATTGGATATGGATACAGAATGGATAAATTGAAAATTCTAACAAAAACTAGAGTGTTGGAGACTCTTTTTTTATTGTATGCTTTGTCATGAAATTGGGTGTCTGAAGAATGATTCTCATGAGGTCATATGAGGTCATCCCTAGTAGGAGGGGATCCAAATGAAAGAAAATTTAATTAATAGAAACAACTTTAATTTATTTTTAGGTTGGTCCAAACCTAAAGTCACAATTAAACATTGTTTTAAGTTTGTACAGGTTCACCCTAACCCAATGAAAAAAAAAGTATAAGTGACACATCAAAGAAGAATTAGAACATTTTATGTTGAGCACTCAAAAATTTTGACGACCATGGCACTGGTTGGGATATTTTATAGGCAATATTGTTAAAGGTGTCTCTTTGAAACTATGGTTGGGTGAGCATTAGAAGCCTATGTTGGGGTACTTGTCATCCTTTCATCTTCTTGTATGTGGTTGGATATGTTTTCTCGTGCAATCTAAAGAATATGAAATCCTTTTGTTGGAAAATGAATAGTGATGGGGCCCATCAGGTTTATGTTTGAAGAGATGGATGTTGGGCTTTGACCCACAAAGGGAACCTACATTCATTCAAAAGATATGGGTATTGTTGCCTAGTGTACCCATTGAGATTTCGAATAGCAAGATATTGGAGGGCATAGGAAATACCATTGGTTGATTTTTTGCTTTGGAGGATCGATGTATGGAGAAGGAACATCACATGGTTGGGCATATTTTGGTCGAATTAGACCTTATAGAAGGTCTATTATAAAAATTGGATATGGATATAGAATGGAGAAATTGGAAATTCCAACAAAAATTAGAGTGTTGGAGACTCTTTTTTTGTTGTGTGTTTTTTCATGAAGTTGGGTGTCTGAAGAATGATCCTCATCAGCTAGCATATAGAAAGGATTCTACACAACCTTACACATTAAATCTAACAACATCTCTAGATAAAAGAGGTATGTATATCTCATACATGTTCTTGCACCTTCATAATGTTCCTAGTGGCTTCTATATTCCAATTGGTTATGAGGCTACTACTAAACGTATGGACTTAACAAGTGATGGTCCTCATTCAATGTTTGAGTTCCTAATTGGATAAAAAAGGGTCGAGGGAAGGTCTGGCTCAAAGGAGTTATTATAGGAGATGGGGGAGATCATTTACTAGAATAAGATTGTTCTGGGGGAATGTAGTGTACCCTCTGTATATATGAGATTTTCTTCTAATGATACTAAGTTGGTCCATGTCCAAACAAATAATGTTTTGGTCAAAGAAACTAATTCACAATCCCTTCTACCCACAAATGACCCTAAGAAGAAGTCTAAAAAAATTGCCCTAAAGTTCTTATGTTTTTTAAGATCATTAAAATAATTCGAGAAGGAGCCAAGGGGGTTGGTGAGCGAACTAGCCATGGACAAGAAAAGGCCTTCTAATATTGAAATAAAATCAGATATATCATTGGATAAGTGTCAAGCAAGGAAATAAGCAAGAGAGGGTAAACAACTCACCATCAATGGGGACTTTAGAGCAGGGAAGACCTAAAAATTGGTTACAAAATTATCATTATTTCACTAAATTCCAGAGGGGTTGGGGGTGCCCACAAATAGTTATCCCTCAAATGAATGTTCTCAATTTACCAACCTAATGTTATGATGCTACAAGATATTTACTAACCTAATGAAGAGCTTTGTGTGCATTTAAAACTGTAAAATTCCCACTCAATTATTTTTGGTCTTTTTCTTGGTTTTATTGTGTTGGCCTTTCGTCAAACAATTTGCCACTAAAATGTTTATAAAGGTTGTTATGAATTTACTCATTGTTGTAGAAATTTTATATGAATTCATGAGTGTGGACTTTTGACAAACACTTGCACTGTAGGATATTTCACACTGTTTGACTGCCCAATTTGTAGTTATGGTATTTTAGACGGATTCTTGAAGTGTTTTAGATGGTTGGCATAGATTTAAATTCGAATATGCCCTAACTCAAATATGCATAATATCTAATTCAATCATGGTGCCCTAGATTGAATATATAGAATGTATCATTCAAATGATGATGCATGTGTGCCCTAGACTTTTCAGAATGGAAATTTTGAAAAGGACAAAGTGAGGAAAATTTACCAGAATGGAAGTCATTGTTGCTCTAGTTTGCCTCTTTGTCACTCTTTGTCTCTGTGTCTCCTTGTTAGGGTCACTGCATCTCTTGCTGGGGTCTCTGTCTACCTTTGTGGATCAGGATGAATGCGAATGGGCCAAATGGGGTCGGCCGAGTTCAAGGATCAATGCATGGAATGGGGTCGACCGAGTTCAAACAGGATGAGTTAGGGTGAATGGGGTTAGGGGTCAAGTTCTGTTCAACTTTGGACTATGCAATGTGAATGGGGTTAGGTCGGTCATAGGGTTCTGCTCACTGTGCAATGCGAATGGGGTTATGGCACCGGCCAGGTTCTGTTTTCACTGTGTGCAATGTGAATGGTTTTAGGGCGCGGTCGGATTCTGTTCGTAACATATATAACATATATGTTACATATATATGTTATATATGTAACATATATATGTTACATATATAACATATATAACATATTTAACATATTTAACATATATATGTTACATATATGTGTAACATATGTAACATATATATGTTTACAATATTTTAATTTTATAAATATTTTTTAAGCCTATTTGTTGCGCACCTACTCTATCAACCCAACCAACTTGGGGATAGATGCTCCTTCTTCAGGCAAGAATTGTGCGTGGTTACCACTATTTAGCTTTTCGGAACGAGCTCCCAGATAAATACTTTTTAGGAATTCAGACTTCATAATTAAAATATTTTTTATATTTTATATAATATATATATTTTTGTTTTATAAATATTTTTTATATTATATGTCATATTTTATATAATATGTTATATGAATATATTATATAATATATAGTTTTTGTTCATGATATCAACATGTGCCCCTGGTGCAGATCTTGGTGGTAGTAGCAAATATTCAAATGAGAACTTTGAAAAGTGAAGTGGGGAAATGTTCCATGTGAAAATCACTTGGACATGGTCAGTTAGTTGATCCTAAGAGATGCGGAATCCTTGTATCAAGGGTGCACTCTGCATGAACATCAAAAGAGATTTGGTTTCATATTCCTGAACCGAGACCATGGTGGTGGATGACAATGTTAGGAAATCTGGAGATGTCATCGGGGGCCTGGGAAGAGTTATCTTTTCTTTTTAATGACTTTCCCACCCTGAAATCGGTTAAACCAGAGATAGGGTCCAACATCTAAAAGAGAACCATGCGTCTTGCAGTGTTTGGTGCCCCCTCGATGACCATTGAAAATATGGAGAACCGAGTACCATCCATTCCTGATCGTACTCATATCTGCCTCCTTGGATTTTTCAATGTCCACTAGGTTAGCGATCTTGATGAGATAATATCTACCTTGGGATACTTGTTTTCTCTTGAATCTGAACCAATTTGTTAGTGTTCTAAGAATAAATAAGTTGTTAATCTCTTCTCCACTAACAACAACTATGCTAGTGAAGTTCAAGTCAGGAAGCATCTTTCCTGGATACAAATGATGCTTGATCAACTTGGTCTTCCTCCACAAACTCATTCCACCTTTGTGACAATCAAAGTACCATTGATCTTATTCATAATCCAATGAATCATCAAAAGACAAAACATATGGATATTTGTATATTGCACGAAATTTGGCAACCTCATGCTCAAGGATAGCTTGTGCGAATCTTTGTTCCTTTAGTATATCAACAAGTAGATATCTTCACCAAATCTCTTCTAGATCCCGCCTAAACCCCTGCAACTATAATTTTTAATAATAAAATGTACAACCACTATTACCGAGTAACCATCTAACCCCTAAGAACCTATGGCCATTAACCCTTATATTCACTATAATTTATTTCCCCAAATGCATTTGACTCATAACCACTACAATTTTTAGAATCCCAAACCCCTAAACCCTTGAAAATTTAACCCTAATCTTTAACCCTTATAACCCCAAACATGTACATTAACTATTACATCTATCCATTATTAGTACTAGTCTATCACCTATGTTAACTCTAATCACTTATAACCTCTATAATTTCTAACTTATAAACCCCAAATAGCTAAAGCCTAACTTATTAACCCTAAGCACCTAATACCTATATCTCACAAACATTAATCCTTATAATACTCAAAACATATAACTAATTTACTCCATAACACTATAACCCTTATCATCCCTAACACCTAACCCTTAATTCTCGCCATACCTAACCCCTATAGACATTAACCCCTAATCCCTATAAAGCACAATTCTAAACCAATGTAACCTTTATCTAACTTTTAACTCCTAATGAGCTTAACTACCATAACCCCTAATACAACATTTCGACATGAAGAGCACCGAAACACCATCAAAGCCTACCATAACATGGCCCTACAATCTCGAGAATACAAAGGTCATGGCTATGTCAATTGACATAAGTGAAAAGGAAGATGTGTTTAGTGACACCAAAATAACAGGAGAATCATTGGTAGAGAATTGTAAATTCATTGTATTAAGAAAACAATTAAGTATAATGTGTTTGTTGACACAAAGACAAAAGAATCTATGTCAACCAACACACACTAGAGAAATGAGGAACCAAATGCAAAGAATGTTCAAACTAGCACAAGAGAGAGAGTTTGTGTTGATTTCCATAGAACATGGAATGCATGATAAAAATAAAAAAACTCTAGAATTCATGTTGACCTACACATTATTGAACAATGAGTTGATAGATGCTGAAAGATATAACTAGGGCTTCAACAAGGTGATCAATGAGAAACTTGGGAAGAATTAATTCTACATATTCAAAGGGCTATCATGACAATCAATTAGACTATTAATGACATCAATACCAAAAATTTATTGATATGATGAAACAAGGAGTATAGGTTACAAACATTATGATCTTAGACAAGGAGTATAGGTTACAAACATTATGATTATGATAGGCCACTAGAGTTGTTGGTTGACAATAAAATCCATCAATTGCTTCGACAAGGTGATCAATGAACACTTCATATTGAATTCATTCAATAGATTCCAAGCATCACTGCAACATTATCAATTGGACTATTAATGATTTCAATTTCATATGAAAATAGAAGATCTCACTCTACCCAATTTAATAATATTAGATGGTGATTATAGAATAATCATTATGACGGAGACAAAAATAATTAGAGAAACCAAAATTGTGACCACCAAGAAGGAGAAATAGTCATTGATGATTAGTGAGCCAACACAATTGCATTCAAAAAAATGAGAATATTGAATAATTATTGATTTAATAAGTTGCAATAGTGAATGGGGAGTTGGCTATTTTTAGTGAATCCTCTAGAAGTAGGCAAGATGAACTATATGAATGGAAAGGGAAAGGGTAGTATAACTAGAGGATTGCTTAGAGGAAATAAATCATTTGATAGTGAATCATTGTAGCATTGGAAGATGGATAATATAAGTTTTTTGTTTCTATAATATAGAATCAAAACTAATAACTAAACCCAAAGGGAAGAATCCACTCAAGTGAATGATGAGAAGGAAAGTTACCCATCACACTTGACCAATGTTACCACTGGTAAATGTAAAATTCAATGAAGGTATCCCATGACCATACTAACTAAGTTGTTCTTAAATATAGGGAACGTATACCCACTCAAAAGATTAATGTAGAAATGAAGAATGAACCTCAACACATCATAATGGGAATTGAGTGGAAGATAGAATTGCTAGCCAAGCAATTAACATATTTAAGAATAGAAATAATTATTTGCATGGTCCTATAAATATGGAAGCTAACCCGTTGCTCAATAGGGGAGTGGAAGAAGTTATCCACCCCAAAATATGGAATCTAAGTCCAAGGCCCCGAGGGGACAAAGGTTGAATTCTAATTTGGTGGGAATATTCCATTACAAAAATCATTTCCTTTCTTAGATGATATGGTAGATAGTTGACGACATTTAGAAGAATAAAATACAAGGTGATATTGGAAGAGCTTGAGGAAATTTCAAGAATGACTTAGCTTATCCCCTCAATGAATAACAATTGACCAAACAATGACCAATACTAAAGGTTGATGAGACATATAAAAGACCGATGAAAGCCTAAAACTTGCGTCAACCAAATTGGGTACTCTGAAAGAAAATCAGGGTTTATGGTTTACATGATGAAGTGATAATGGAAGAAAGTGGATGTGTCACTCAAATTTGAGTCTAGAAACCCTCCCATATCATTAAGGAATGCAAATAGTCCATCCATGACAAATTTCAGTGCATACACAAACTGTTTGAAAAAAATTCAACGTTGGCCCCATTCGCAGCTCCCTGTTGTTGGTGTCTAGTCATCGTGCAATTTCCATTCCTTGTTCATTGTTCCTCGTTCCTTGACCATGGTGTAGTACCAAAGATCCTTTATTTTTGTACAAAATTACATACTAATGGCATAAAATTATCGATGAACATTTTTCATCGATATTATAGCAAATTCGTCGCAAGATTATTTACATCCGTCTCTCTTGTGAAGATATCAAATGATGCTTGGATTCATTTCATATTTGTTTTATCAACTTGAAATATCAATTTGATACTTTGCAAGCTAGCTGGACCTTCAGTCAAATACAAATATGAAACTTGGAATCATTAACATATCTACTAGAACATATGAAAAATAGGGTTTATGGTAATTTCCATGATGAATTGATGATGGAAGAAAGTGGGTGTGTCACTCAAATTTGAGTCTAGAAACCCTCCCATATAGTTAAGGCATGCAAATAGTCTATCCAGGTCAAATTTCAATGCATACAGATACAGTTTGAAAACATTTCGACGTTGGCCCCATTCACATGTCACTGTTGCTCGCCTCTAGTATCTTGATGGTGTTGATTAAGAAATCAATGAAATAGAGGGATATTTCATCACAAATATGATGTAGATACATTGTATATACATTAATGTAGAACCTGAAATCAAAATGAAGAAAGACCGATGAGAGCCCAAAACTTGCATCAACCAAATTGGGTACTCTAAAAGAAAATTAGGGTTTATGGTTTACATGATGAATTGATGATGGAAGAAAGTGGGTGTGTCACTCAAATTTGGGTCCAGAAACCCTCCCATATTGTTAAGTCATGCCAATAGTATATCCATGACAAATTTCAGTGCATACAGAAACTGTTTGAAAAAATTTCAACGTTGGCCCCATTCGCAGATCCCTGTTGCTAGCCTCTAGTATCTTGATGGCGTTGATTAAGAAATCAATGAAATAGAGAGATTTTTCATCACAACGATGACAAAAAAACATTATATATACATTAATGTATAACCTGAAAGAAAAACGAAGAAAGATCGATGAAAGCCTGAAACTTGCGTCAACCAAATTGGGTACTCTGAAAGAAAATTAGGGTTTATGGTTTACATGATGAAGTGATAATGGAATAAAGTGGGTTTTTCACTCAAATTTGAGTCGAGAAACCATCCCATATCGTTAAGTTATTCCAATAGTCTATCCATGCAAAATTTTAGTGCATACAAAAACTATTTGAAAAAATTTCAATGTTGGCCCCATTCACAGGTCCCTGTTGTCGATGTCTAATCCTCATGCAATTTTCGTTCCTCGTTCATCGTTCCTCATTCATCGTTCCTTGACCATGGTGTAGTCCCCAAGATCCATTACTTTTGTACAAAATTACATACTGATGGCATAAAATTATCAATGAACGTTTTTCGTTGATAGTATAGCAAATTTGTTGCAAGATTATTTACATTCGTTTCTCTTGCGATGATATCAAATGATGATTGGATTCATTTCCTATTTGGTTTATCAACTTGAAATCTCAATTTGATACTTTGCAAGCTAGCTGGACCTTCATTCAAATACAAATATGAAACTTGGAATCATTAACATATCTACCAAAACATATGAAAAATAAGGTTTATGGTAATTTCCATGATGAAATGATGATGGAAGAAAGTGGGTTTGTCAGTCAAATTTGAGTCCAAAAACCATCCCATATTGTTAAGGCATGCAAATAGTCTATCTAGGTCAAATTTCAATGCATACAGATACAGTTTGAAAACATTTCGACGTTGGCCCCATTCACATGTCATTGTTTCCTGCTTCTAGTATCTTGATGGTGTTGATTAAGAAATCAACGAAATAGAGGTATTTTTCATCACAACTATGACGCAGATACATTGTATATACATTAATGTAGAACCTGAAAGAAAAATGAAGAAAGACCGACGAAATCCTAAAACTTGCGTCAACCAAATTGGGTACTCTGAAAGAAAATTAGGTTTTATGGTTTACATGATTAATTGATGATGGAAGAAAGTGGGTGTGTCACTCAAATTTGAGTCCAGAAACCTTCGCATATCATTAAGGCATGCCAATATTCTATCCATGACAAATTTCAGTGCATATAGAAACTGTTTGAAAAAAATTCAATGTTGGCAACATTTGCAGGTCCCTGTTGCCAGCCTCTAGTATCTTGATGGTGTTGATTAAGCAATCAACGAAATAGAGGGATTTTTCATCAAAATGATGACGCATATACATTTTATATAAATTAATGTAGAACCTAAAATCAAAATGAAGAAAGACCGATGAAAGCCTAAAACTTGCGTAAACCAAATTGGGTACTCTGAAACAAAATTAGGGTTTATGGTTTACATGATGAATTGATGATGGAATAAAGTGGGTGTGTCACTCAAAATTGAGTCCAGAAACCCTCCCATATCGTTAAGTCATGCCAATAGTCTATCCATGACAAATTTCAGTGCATACAGAAACTGTTCGAAAAAATTTCAACGTTGGCCCCATTCGCAAGTCCCTGTTTCCAGCCTCTAGTATTTTGATGGGGTTGATTAAGAAATCAACGAAATAGAGAAATTTTTCATCACAATGATGATGCAAAAAAATTGTATATGCATTAATGTAGAACCTGAAAGAAAAATGAAGAAAGACTGACGAAAGCCTAAAACTTGCATCAACCAAATTGGGTACTCTGAAAGAAAATTAGGGTTTATGGTTTTCATGATGAAGTGATGATGGAATAATGTGGGTGTGTCACTCAAATTTGAGTCCAGAAACCCTCCCATATCATTAAGTTATGCCAATAGTCTATCCATGACAAATTTCAGTGCATACAGAAACTGTTTGAAAACATTTCAACGTTGGCTCCATTCGTAGGTCCCTGCTGTCGGTGTCTAGTCCTCGTGTAATTTTCGTTCCTCATTCCTCATTCCTTGACCATGGTGTAGTCCCAAAGATCCATTGTTTTTTAAAAAAATTACATACTAATGGCATAAAATTATCGATGAATTTTTTTCGACGATAGTATAGCAAATTCGTCGAAAGATTATTTACATTAGTCTCTCTTGCGAAGATATCAAATGATGCTTGGATTCATTTCATATTTGGTTTATCAACTTGAAATCTCAATTTGATACTTTTCAAGCTAGCTAGACCTTCATTCAAATACAAATATGAAACTTGGAATCATTAACATATCTACTAGAACATATGAAAAATAGGGTTTATGGTAATTCTAAGAAGATTCAAATAGGTAACACTATTGATGAAATCTTATACGAACATGATGGTATAAAAATGAAAGAGATTCTCTTGGTTTCAAGAATAATTTATCCTCTACTTAATAAGGCCAACCATGTGAAGGTGGAAGCTCACATGGTCCCTCCCCTCCCCCTCACATAACTCTCAATTGATCCCCAAAACCCAATCTATAAAACATAAATTAATCGAAAGCAACATCTTATTAAGATTCATGCATAGAAACTACAAAAGAAAAAATTAATTGTAACAAACCTGCTTAAATAGATGTATAAGATTATTAATTATAATTAATTTGATAATCTGACTGTCCTAAAATGTTAGCTAAACAATAATTATTTCTTAAATAATATTAACTAATTAATTATTATTAATTACTTGTTCATATCTATCAATGATTAATTAATTATTAATTGACTCATTAATTATGTGAGTAAAGAATTAAAGGGGTTAATAATTTAATTTATTAAAGACTTACGTATACGGGGGGAAAGAAACATTAAATAAGGGGATAAGAAACATTAAATGGAGGGGATAAGATAATAAATATGGGGATAAGATAATAAATAAAGGGATAAGGTAATAAAGGAGGGATAAGGAAATTAATGAGGGGGAAGAGAGTCGGTGAAAGGGGAAGATATGATGGGGAAGAGTCCGACGGGAGGGAGAGGATTATTTTTCTTTGAAGAGGAGGAATTATTGGAGGGGGAGAAGACTGTATGTCTGGCTGGCTTATTTTTCTGGTGTTGGGAGTTTGATTTTGGGGTTTTTGAGAATCATTGCAGGGGGCACCGGGTTGCTAGTGGTTTTGGGCATGGGGGCCAAGATTCCTTTCGGTTTCCTGGAGCTAGGGAGCCAGACAGGCTGCTCCTAGCTGGCTGGGAGGTTAGTCAGTTTGGGCAGAGTTGGTTAGTGCACCAGGCAGCAGCAAAGCAGCAGGCTGGACAATCGGGTCAACAAAGAAATTAGCATTAGGAAGAGGTAATTTAATTTTATTCTGTTAAGTTATTTCATGATGTAGATAGATTTGAATTTCTGCAGAATATTTATGCTTGTAGGATGTGAATGAATAATTTACGTATGTGAAGGGAAATATATGTTAATTGTATTAAATTTTGGATTTAATTTAGTATGGTCTTTACATATGGTATCAGAGCCCTGGTTCAAAAGCTGGAGCCGAGGGCCTACCCA
>JASDQU011508590.1:3980-22146 GCA_032191745.1 Picea mariana
CAAAGGGTTTATAATGGAAACATAGTATTACATCATTTGAATGAAAATGGGAAAGTCAGAAAACCTTTCGTTCGAATTTAACTTTTGTCGTGGAGAACGGTGGACCCAAAACCTGTTAAATCCCAACTATTGATCATCAGAGATCAATGACCAAGATGAAAGGATCAAGACCATGACATATTAGATATTGCGTGAAGAGCATGATTTTGAAGTTTTCGGGGGCCCGATGGGTTGATATCCCTGTGGCCCAATATCTCGGGGCCTCGTTGGTCCGATATCACCATATATGATATTGGGATATCAGGGGAAAGTAGAGTGCAAGCATAATGAATGTCCTGGGGGCTCGATGGACCAATACACGGTGGGCTAGCTTGGATGCCACATCAGTAGAGCCACATAGAGGCCATGAAACATACCATGTCAGCACAAGGACAACATCCACATCTCCCAACACATGTGTACAATAATATGCATGTATCCGACATATTCTATATCGTAGGATTGAAGGAGCAATACTTTGTTGAAATCCTAGGGGCCCGATGGGCCCGATGACTCGGTAGACCGGTGGTCTGGTAACACGATTTTGTGGGCATGGTTCGATATTAGAGACCAGAAGGTTGAAGGAATAGTGTAGTGTTGAAGGCCTAGGGGCCCGATAGCCAAGTCCCATGATAGTTCTGATATCCGGGGAATGCATAACATATTGACAACTAAGATCGAATGAGGGATCATATCAGACGATTGTGATTTAATCCAAGGAGAATAGATAGACGATTGAGATCAATCCAAGGTCTAGATCGGATGTATGTTGAGTGTTGAGGGTGTATTGCATGTTTTTGGTGGAAAAAAGACAAATCAATGGTTCACATCTAATCGATAAGACCTGATTTGATGATTGTTGAGAGTTGAAGTTGTGTTGTGTGTTCTGTGAGAATATTGAGCACGTAAACAAAGGGGTCTATGCCAGTTTCAAAGGGGTGTTGCAGTCTATTTTTTAAAGAGGTTTGGAACTTACCCCATGGACATAATTTTTTGGGGTATAATTGTCTAAGGGAGGCTAGGAGGTCCAAGGAAGTTATGAAATTATGCAAATTGTGAATTGGTGGAAAGTGTCGTGACAACTGTGACAGAGAAACAAATTTGTACAGGTGAAGGCTTGAAGGAAAGAGATTATCTGGTATTGTTGACAACTTGAGGATATTAGAGCTTCTRGGATATTMRCGTCTTCTTTAGTTTTGTGCCTGCAAATATTGCATCTGTAGGTTGGTTCCTACAAGCATTGTTGAGTTGGTGCTCAACTAGGGAGATTGGTGTCTCTTGTAGGTTGGTTCCTGCAAACATTGTAGTTGTATGTTGGTGCCCACAAGATTTGATGAGTTGGTGCTTAGTTGAGAAGATTGATATCTTTTACAGGTTGATGCCTACTAATGTTGTAACCGTAGGTTGGTGCCTACATGAGTTTATAAAGATACGCTCTATGGTTTTCTCCCATTTGGGTCTATGTTAAATCTCTATGTATCGTAGATTGTATGGTTTTTTATTTATCATTAACTATTGTAGTTGGTTAAGTAATACATTCATAAATAATTTTAACAAAAGAAAAATAAGTCTTATACTAATTCATCCCCCCTCTCAGTATATGTAAGTGTGCCAACAATTGGTATCAGAGCGGGTTCCTTTAGGAATAGTCTAACCACTAGAAGGTGAATCCCTGCAACACAAATGGATAAATAGGAAGGCTTTTCCACAAACAAAATTCCATTGTTTGATGGATCAAATTATGTTTTCTTGAGCATAAGAATGAAAACCTATTTGATGGAACTTGGGCTTGACATTTGGAGTGCAGTTGAGAATGGTTACACATCCCCAACAACTCCACCTATAGATACATCTAGAAAGAGGCTTAGTGACAATAATTCTAAGGAAAATAATTCAATTTTTTGTGATCTGAAAAAATCAATGTTTGTCAAAGTCATGCATTTTTGTTCAACAACAGAGACGTGGGACCAGTTACAAACAATATATGAAGTGGATGACAAGGTAAAGAAGGAAAAGTTACAAACCCATAAAGGAAAATTTGAGACCCTTAAGATGAATGAATATGAGACTATTGCAACCTATTTTATTCATTTGGATGAGATTGTCAACACTATCACATGATTGGGTGAAGAGAATGAAGAAACCATCATTATGAAAAAAGTGCTTAGATCACTCCCCTCAAGATTTAATCCCAAGATTTATGTCATTGAAGAATTAAAGGACCTAGACAAGATGACAATGGATGAGTTACACTGAATCCTCACTACATAAGAAATGAGGATAGAATAGGATAAGCCAAAAATGATATCAAGAAAGGAAGCAATCTTCAAGGCATGAAAGAAGACAAAGACAAAAGAATAGAAGATGAGTGGCAGGTCAGATAGTGAACGGGATGCAGAAGAAGCTAACTTTGTCAGAAAGCTCAAGAGGGAGAAATGAAAATACAAAGATAAGATTCCCTTCAAATGATTTTATTGTGGTGAAGTAGTACACTTTGCTACTAAATGTCCTTATACAAAGAATATAAATGTAAAAGAAGATTTTAGTTTCAAAAGGTACAAGAAGGGTAAGACTGAAAATAGGAGAAAATTTTATCGACAAAAGAAGAATCTATATATCAATGAATACAACAACTCATCTGATGATAGTGACAATGAAACATAAGAAATTATCTTTATGGGTTTAGAAACACAGACTGATGTCCTAGAAAATGGAAATGCAGATTCAATAGAAGAAGATAATTTCAAGATTGATGCAGAAGTAGATCTTGAAAGAGAGATCACATGTGGTCTAAATGAAATATAGAGACCGGGGAAAAAGAAATGGATACAAAAGAAATAGTTGAATAAATGCATAAAAGAAATTCTTAGTAAAGAAAGTTCTGATGAAACTAAAAAAATAATCATCGGCTTAAAAACTCAACTAGAAGAGGCAAATAGAGTTGAGGAAATCTTAAGAGGCCAGCTAAAAGAAAAATATGTCTACAATAGTCTAGAATCTAAAATAGTTTTTATAAGAAAGGAGTTGGAAAAATCATGTGCCAACATGAAATTTGAAAAGATCTCTACAACCTTGAATGAAATCCTAAGCTGTCAAAGATCACCATTTGACAAGACTGGTCAAGGTTACAGTGAAAAGAAGGAAGTTGCTAATGAAGAATCCTCAACCTCTTCAAAACATTCAAGTGAATAAAGGACAAAGATTTATGTTGATATACTCAAAAAAAATTATCAAGGTTGAAGACAACAGGAAGGAAGAACAATGTATCCCACATATATATGGCAAATTTTACTCATAAAGATAGAATCATAAAGACTCTCCCATCAAGATGAAATCACACAATCATGTATCAAAATTATTTCTTTGGCTATTGTTATTCTTGCAATGGTTTTGGTCATAAAGAAATAGATTGTAGAACAAATGTAAGAGGCGGTTACATGAGGGACAACGACAAAGATACCCATGGATTCTCAAGAAGAAATTACAACTCATTTTCCCCTTTGTTGAACTATAACATCATATGTTATAATTGCAATAATTATGGGCATACAACAAAATTCAACACAAGTGATTTCAGAAAAAATCAGAAAGAGGAAGCCACATTGCATGCATAAAATATAAAAATACAAGCTGCATTGCATGCATAAAATAATAAGGATAAGTGGTACATTGACAATGGGTACTCTAGTCACATGACAATAGATATAAAAAAAATTATCACCTTGAAGAATGAAGGCATTGTTACCTTTGGAGACAATAGTAGTTCAAATATAGTTGAAAAAGGCACTCTCAATCTTGATAATGGAAGGGCCAAGGTTGAAAAGGTTCTATGTGTTAAAAACTTGAAGCACAATATTCTTAGTGTAATCCAGATGTGTGACCAAGGACACACTCTTACTTTTGACTCTCAAGAATGTAAGATCGGCAAGACAAATTTGGGAAAGCTGGTTGCAAAATCAATCAGAACCTCAAGCAATGTGTATATTCTTGATGAGATCCATGGAAATAGATGTTTCATGGGATATACAGATGAAAGTTGGATGTGGCATAAAAGAATGGGACATATGAACTTTGAAAACCTAGTAAAAATCAATACCAAACAAACAGTAGGAGATATGTCAAAGGTCACAAAACCCTTAAACACTATTCGTAAGCAATATCAACGTGAAAAACTATCAAGGATGAGATTCAAGACAAAGGAATACACAACATCCAAACCATTGGAGCTTGTGCATATAGACCTATGTGGACCAACAATAACAAAAAGTTTGTAAGGAGAGAATTATTTTATGCTACTTGTAATGTACCCAACCACTCTCAGGCTGGCCATGCTAATCTGCGACGTACCCAACCACCCACAGGATGGACACGCTACTCCAAAAACACGCTTTTGAACTGATTTTGAATTCTAATAACATTTAATCCGAAAATCAAGTATGAAAGACTCACATGCATTAATCAAGATCCATGCTACAACATAAAATAAATAAAAAATGTGACATGCACACCAAATAACCAAGAATCATGCACATTATAAATACATATCTAAGAGATAATTAAATACACATCAAAATATACATTATATAGAAAACACAAAGAACACTTATATTTTCAAGAAAACATCACCAACTAGATGTAGACCAAGGAGGTTCCTCCCAACCATAGACACTATTATTCTTTTACTCTCAACAACAGGTCACCCCCAAGTGAGGGCTACGAATCCACAAGGACGGGTCCCAGGCCAAATCTAAAACACATAACATTTGGCTAACTAGCTCTCAAGTTTCCCAACCACACAACAAATCCGAAATTCCAGCTCTCTTTCCCCCTCATCTTGCACAACCCAAAGAAATAAAGACCTTTCTCTGCCATACAATCCCTCGGGCTGTTCCATTTCTCTCCAGGGCTCTAGTGCTACTGGTAAGGAAATATCCATGCTGGAAACTCTAAGGTTTTCATTTGTGGACCATTCTTTGAGAACTACCATCAATCTCATGCACACATGCATCCATTCCCTCATGTAATAATCAATAATTTATTACAACCATCTAGCAATGGATCTCCTCTTCCAGCCATTCGTTTCCATTCTCAGACCAAGAGCACATGAATTAGCAAGAATGAGACACCGAAAATGAAAGAGTGAGAAGGTTGTAACAGTGAATGAATAAGAACAAGTGAACCCAGAACAAGGAGTGAGTGAGTGAAGAAGAAGAAGAAGAAGAAGAAGAACCCCCAAAACAACCCCTAAGCGATGTTTATATAATTACAAGAACCAATAAGCACATGGCCTCCCCAAGAAGCTCATGTAACCAGTTTTTTTTCCCATAAAATCAATTATGGGTAAATAAAATATAATAAAAAAACTTAGCTCATTAATGGAATCATAGCCCCTTATCTCTTTTGTCCTTGTTTGTATTGCAACCAATGTTGTATTTTATTAATGTGTATAGATGTATTACATTTCCTAGGCACTCTGGCCCCTTTTCAACTTTACTGGCTCATTGACCTAAGTCACAATTACATAATACAGTATAGTTGATATGGGTTAAAACCGGGGTGTTACACTACTCATTGATGATTATACAAGAGTGACTTTGGTTGTCTTTCTCAAAAATAAATCCGAGGCATTTGAAAAGTTTAAAGCATTCAAAGCTTTGGTTGAGAATGAGACCAACTTGAAAATAAAATGTTTAAGGTCAAATAATGGAGGTGAGTTTAAATCCAATGAATTTGAAGAATTCTGTGAAACTCATGAAATAAAAAGACAGTATGGAGCTGCAAGAACTCCCCAACAAAACAAAGTGGTTGAATGAAGCAAAATTATCAAAAAAAAATTGGAGAGAAGCAATTTACACTATTGTCTACATTCTAAATAGAGGGAAACTCAGAGTCAATAGTGAAAAGACAACCTATAAATTATGGAAAGGCCAACCAACATCTGTAAAACACTTTAGAATATTTGGAAGCAAGTGTTACATCAAACGATATGATGTGGATCTGGGAAAGTTTGACTTAAGAGTAGATGAAGGAATTTTTCTTGGTTATTCATCAAGAAGCAAATCCTATAAATGTTACAACAAAAGACTAAAAAATATTATTGAAATCATAAATTTCATAATAGATGAAGAAAGACCACTCAAGAACCAATTGGAAGCATAAGAAATATATTCAAACAAATAAGAAGACGAAGAAGAATATGAAGAAGAAGAACAAGAAAATCAAGAAGAAGAAGAAACATAACGACAAGATACACAGACACCATCAAGGTTTGGGCAGAAAAATCATCTATAGAAATGATTTCTTGGTGATAAAAATGCTAAGACTCAGACTAAGAGAAAATTGGCAAGTAGTTCTGAATAGGAAAATCAATCTTTTTTGTCCAACATAGAGCCTAAATGTTTTATAGAGGCCAGTAATGATCAACATTGGGTAAATGTTGTGGAATAAGAGTTAAACTAGATTGAAAAAAATAAGACATGGGAACTTGTCCCAAGACCCAAAGATAAAAATGTGATTGGTACAAAATTGGTGTTCAGAAATAAGTTAAAAGAAGATGGGAAATCAGTAAGAAATGAAGAAAGACTGGTCTGTAAAGGGTATGATAAAGTATAAGGTATCGACTTTGAATAAACCCGTGCTCTTGTTGCAAGACTAGAAGCCATTAAAATGTTTTTGGTATTTGCAGGGTTCAATAATTTTAAGGTGTACCATATAGATGTCAAGTCATCATTCCTAAATGGATATTTAGAGGAAGAAGTGTACATTGAACATCCCGAAGGATTCTTATTATCAAAGAATGAATATTATGTTTGCAGATTAAAGAAAACACTTTATGGATTAAATCCATCTCCTAGAGCATGGTATTCAAGAATCTATAGGTACTTGCAACAACTAGGTTTCAAAAGAGGAACAACATATATAAATATCTACATAAAAATAATTCATAAAGATATGTTAATTATTGTGGTATATGTGGATGATATCATTTTTGGAAGTAATGTTGATCAATTGAGACAAATTTTTGTTGAAGAAATGCAAAAAGAAATTGAGATGTCCATGCTTGGAGAATTGTCATTCTTTCTAGGATTCCAAATTACTCAAACCAACAAAGGCATATTCATTTCTCAAACCAAATATATCAAAGATATGTTGAAGAAGTTTGAAATGCATGACTGTAAACCTATCAACACACCCATGGTAAATGGTTCTAAGCTAAGTAAAGAATGTGAATCAAAGGAAGCAAATCAAACTTTGAAAAAATCAACGATAAGCAACCTCTTGTATGTGACAACTTCAAGACCAGATATTATGTATCCAATAGGGTTAGTTGGAAGGTTTCAAGCTACACCAAAGGAAACAAATGTGCAAGAAGTGAAAATAATTTTCACATATCTGAAAGGCACGTTGGACTTTGGTTTATGGTATCCCACAGAAAGAGACTTTGCTTTGACAACTTACATAGATGCAAATTGGGAAGGCAATGTGGATGACATAAAAAGCACTAGTGGTGGAGCATTCTTTCTGGGAAATAGTCTAGTATCTTGGTTCATGATCCTCAATCTCTTTATCCATTGTATAAGCATAATACATTGCAACAACATTATGTTTCACATAGTTCTTTGGATGAAACAAACATTGCAGGACATTAAGGTAGAGAATAATCAACCCATATCAGTTCTATGTGACAATACCAGTGCAATAAACATTTCAAGAATCCAATCATGCATTCAAAGACAAAACACATTCCAATCAGATATCACTTCCTAAGAGAGCAAGTCACATAACAAACTGTCAAGATGAAATATATTGGCACAAAGGAACATGTTGCTGATATCTTTACAAAACTCTTCTTAGATAAGAATTTGAGCATCTCGGACAAAAAATAAGGGTGGTACCTATGTCATCCAATCACTGAAGTAATACAAGAGGATCACGAGATTAGGGGGAGCTGCAAAGAAAGAGAAGGTTACTAGTTGCAAAGAAGAAAATGAAGAGTACAATGAAAGGGCGAGAAAATGCCTTTGCCATTGATGTCAAAGGGGGGGGGGAAGAGACAAGGGGAGACTTGCAGGAAGAAATCAACTTAGATGAGAAAAAATGATGAGATCTATGGCTGCATGGACTAGAGGAGTTTCATATTGTGTTTCCATCAATGACAAAGGGGGATTATGTTGAAAATGTGTTATAATTGTTTTCACAAGAAGGGGGAGATTACTAAAACCAAAGAGAATGAACCAGACAGAGAAAGCTACAAATTGAACCAAAAGAAGAAGAAAATGTTTTTGTGTGAATGAAATTCTGTGAAAGTGTTAAGCATGTGCCAAAGGCAGAACAACTGTGAACAATCAACCCAAGAAAATTTGAGCTTCACAACAATGATGAGAAATGACAATCGAACGTTGAACGCGATGAACCCGAAATAGAGAAACGATATATGAGGAACATGATGGGGGCAAAGAGCCTTATCGTTTGTTGAATAATTACAGGTTATTGAAAATTGATGGCACAAAGGACATATCGAACAACAATAAAATTGATAAGGGAACCCGAGTTGAAGTCTAAGGGCACAAAAAAATATTTCCACAAAGTGATATTCCCACATTCATTGGGAAAATCAAGTCCAAAGGGTTTATAATGAAAAAGTAGTATTACATTTTTTGAATGAAAATAGGAAAGTCACAAAACCCTGCGTGTGAAGTTAACTTTTTTCATGGCGAGAGGTGGACCTATAAGTGGTTAAATACTAACTATTAATAATCAAATATCAATGACCAAGATCAAAGGATCAGGTCCCCAACATATTGGATATCATGTGAAGAGCATGGTGTGTTTCATGGGTCCGATGGGCTAATATCCTGGTGGCATGATAGCTCGGTGCCTCGGTGGTCTGATATCACCATATATGATATTGAGAGATTAGGAGAAATAAGAGTGTAAGAAGAATGCATGTCCCGGGGGCCTAGTGGACCGATACATGATGGGCTAACTCAGATGCCACATCAATAGAGATACGTGGAGGTCACAACACCTGCCATGTTAGTGCAAAGAAAATATCCATGTCGTCGAGTGCATGCATATGATATTCCACATGTATACCAACATATCAGATATCGTTGGACTGAAGGATAAGTGCAATGTTGAAATATTGGGGGCTCAGTGGACCAATACCCTAGTGGGATTGATGGATCAATAGACCAATGGCATGGTAACGAAGTTTTGCGGGAATGGTTCCATATCAAAGATCAGAAGGTTGAA
This sequence comes from Picea mariana, assembly GCA_032191745.1. Taxonomy (NCBI): domain Eukaryota; kingdom Viridiplantae; phylum Streptophyta; class Pinopsida; order Pinales; family Pinaceae; genus Picea; species Picea mariana. The sequence goes on from JASDQU011508590.1 coordinate 13,275, forward strand.
GGAAGGATGTAGTGTTGAAGGTGTGAGGGGCCGATATCTCGATACCATGATAGTATCGATATCCAAGGAATGCAGAACATATTGATGACTAAGATTTAATCGGGGATCATAATGGATGGTTGAAATTTAATCCAAGGACAACATGATCGATAACTAAGGTCAACCCAAAGAATTTCATTTAAATTCCCCTCCAAATGAATTTCATCTAAAACCCATACAATTATTAGATGATTCTCCTCCAATTAGATATAACTTAATACCCTTAACTCTTCCATGGAAAATAGAATCCAAACAACTTCAATTAATCCTAATACCAAAAAGCAACAAAACTAAATCATTTTAAAGAAATTATTTTTTACTATATGGAACCTTTGTAGCATGGTTTGTAATGAAAATATGAAACTTGCTCTACTTATATCCATGTATCCCTAATCAAGTTATCAAAAAATATTATCATTTAAGAAATGAACAATTTAGGTTAGTCTTCAGTTTCATTTTGTTGAGACATCTTCTCATGGTTCAATCTCATCCTATTTTAACAAGGTTGCGTTTGTGGAATATACATGTACCAAAGAGATATTTCCATGTTGTTTAGATTGTTCAAGAGCCTTCACACACTTAAGATGAATTGATTGAAAATGATTTGTGATTTTTGGGGTTATGTTTAATATCAACCATATTTAACATGTGATGTTTAATATAGTATATCTTAAAAAACCACGTCAAAGGAAAAAATCAAAACACGGGGAAAGTCTCAAAGGGTTTGGGCTAATCATTGATATAATCATGGGTGAAAAATCAACATTTAATGTTGTAGACAGAGAAATTCAACGAGTCGCGTGCCATCTAGCTAGTTTCTCAAAGTTAGAATGTGAATAGAGATGACTAACCAAACCAAACAAGAAGAGATCGCATGTTGTGGAATAGTCTATTTAATCTAGTGGTCTTAGGGCCCATAGTCATCAATGTTGATCCTTTATTTATAAGCATAGAAAAATCGCCAAGTCTACAAGTGACTGTAGTGAGTCTGCCAACGTTCTTTTTTTACATATATACTTTAAATGGTGATGTTGTGGGTAGTGATACATGTATGATATGTTTGATTAATGGCCAATAGTTGAACCTTGGTTATGATTAACATTACATATTATATTATTCTTTTATAATCTCTCAAAAATGGAGTTCCATTCACACTGCAACAAGTTGGAGGACAAAGGCAAGGAAGTCTTCACATGGATAAACTTAATATAAGAGAGGTAGAAAGATTCAAGCTATATAAGAGATGACAAAACAAATACACAATAAACATAGATTTTACCCTGGAAACCCATGGAAAAGCATGGCATGGCAAGGAAAGCCATGGAGAGGCATGGAGTGAAAAGGAAAGGCATGCCATATCATAGCATGGAAAGGCATGGCATGGCAAGTGAAGGCAAGGCATGCCATGCCAAGGCAAGGTATGGCATGTAAAGGAGAGGCATGACATGGAAAGTCAAGGCAATGAATGTCATGGAATGGAATGGAGTGACAAAAAAAGGAAATGCATGGCATGTCAAGGAAAGACATGACATGGAATGGCAAGACAAGGCATGGCATGGCAAGGAAAGGCAAGGCATGGCATGGCATGTCAAGGCAAGGCATGGCATGGAAATGAAAGGCATGGAAATGCAATGTAAGGCATGGCATGGCATTGGAAGGAAAATAATTACATGGAAAGGCAAGGCATGGCATAGCAGGTTAAGGCAAGGTGGGGCAGTGCAAGGAAAGGAAAGGAAAGGCAAGGAAAGACATGGCAAGTCAAGGCAAGGCAGGGAAATGCAAGGAAATAAAATGATAGGCATAGCAAGGCAAGGCAAGGCATGACAATGAAAGGTATAGGTATAGGTATAGATCTAGGTATGGGAAGGTAAGGCATGTCAAGGCAAGGCAAAGCATGGAAAGGAAAGGCATGACATGACACATCAAGGAAAGGCAAGGCATGGAATGGAAAGGAAAGGTATGGCATGACATGGAAGGTCATGACAAGGAAAGGAAAGGAAAGGAAAGACAAGGAAAGGAAAAGGAACATAAGGAAAGGCAAAGTAAAAGCAAGGCTAGGAAAGGGAGGCAAGAAAAATCATGGCAAGGCAAGGCTAGGCATTGATCACATACTTTGTTGTGGATTCTCCATTCACTTGGCATATTGCAAATTCATCCATGGAGTTGGATACCTTGGAATTCAAACATGAGGAGTGGTTGCATGCATGCACATTCTTGGAGGGAACATTCCATGTGGACACTTGGCTTGATGCCTTTTTTGTGGTGTGTCCCCTTCATGAGAATTATTTGGTGCATACTACTACTTTTTTTGGATAAGGGTGAATAAATCACCGCAGGTGATACTAAAAATCCCGAGGGTGTTACCCTCCTTTGCGACTCTAATCTCTCAGCGATGCCACCATGTGGCAGTTACAAGGATCTAATCATGAAATTTAAAAAAAAATACATAAAATCAATTCCATTCATGATACATAAAAATACATATTATGTCATGGTGAATGTCTCAGGCTTCGATGGAGAGTCGCTAGTAGGTGGAGCACTTGGTTGTACAACCTGTTCCGAGGAAACATCTATTGTGGTAGCCTCAATGGATGGTGCAAATGGAAATGGTGGTGTGGGTGGGTGGCATACGGGTGCATCCACTATGGATGGATGTTGTTATCACTCTGCAAATTGATTTGGCTGAGGAAGAAAATCACAGAGGTAACCACAAACCAACTTGAGGCTGGAAGCTAGCCCTTCCAACCAAAGAGAGCTCTCTCTTTCAAATCAATCACTGAAAGGATTGATTTTGAATTTCGTCCAAAGGCTAGGTCTCTAAAGCAAGGTTGAATTTATAGAGTTGGTGGAAAAGTTGGTAGAAAGTCTATTGGGAAATGGAGTCAAAATGGGAGATCAATGATAATTTGATGGGAACTTGGTTAATTAAAAGATGACAACCTCATAGGAAAGGTAGAAAACTCGCCTTTACACATTCAAATGTCATTGTAGATGAAGTTTACAGAGAAAATGAACAACCCCTTGGGGCATCTATCAAGGATGAATCCTAGGGTTATTATAGAAGAAAGGATATGAAAATATATATAATAGAGTACTAATTTCAAGTGAATTCTGCCACATACACCTCACTGAATCATTAAAGAAGAAAGATATAATACAAATTAACCAAATTTAGGAGAACATACAAACAGTAGAAAAACAAAAGCATAAAGAGGAAATAATCACATGAATCTCTGATGTAAGATTTCAGGGACTTTTGGTCCAAAAAATTGCATTAATCTTCTGAAACCGTTTACAATATCAATCAATGAAAACTCTCCTACACTTGCCAACCCACCTTGAGTTGATGTAGCTCCATAAAATATATACAAAAAGTCTCCTCTTATCCTCTAAATTCAAATTCAACATTAGTGATTGCACCCAATTCATCACCTTGTGAGCAAATAAAGGGTGGTTACATGCCCTGTTGGGTCTTGCAGAGCATGACAGCTGTAGTGGAAATGGTTAGAGAAAACAAAACAAAACAACAAATAAGAATTAAATTAAAACAAACTAAAACTATGAGCATATGGAAAAAGAAATAACAAACACAAAAGACCAATATCACCAATGTTTTTAGGCTGATCAATTGATGAAATCCAAAGCACAATGAAGAAAGGGAACTGTGGTTCCTTCTTCCTCCAAAGGAAGGCTCTTGAGGCCCTCACAAACTTGCTCTCCTTACAATAAGAAAATGAAAATGATAGTGAAATAACTCCAAGCACATTCCCTCAATGGATAGGTGAATGGCTCTATGAAATGGTGCCAATGTGTTATTGTCAAAGAGTGAGTCCTTAACAATCTTAGCAGCATAACAATACATGAAATTCCTTGAGAAAATGATGTTTCTTCATGGCTTTTTATAGCATAGCATTGGGTGATTATGTAACTCATTTGAGGTGTGAAACGGGGCTCTTTAGGGCTCAATTAGGTCTTTGACCAGCCTACCATGCGGATTCAGCTCAGATTTGATGTCAAATCGGCTTGGGAGTTGATCCATTAGTGGTTGGGAGGCCGACCAATTTCAATAAATGCGTCGTTTAGCAAGTGTGTGGGTTTTTGCGCCAACAGTCGCGCGTCGTGCGTGTATGCGCAAATGGCACGTTGTTGTTCCGCGCATGTGCACGTGCACCCTGATTCTGTAAAGCGCCCTTCAATTTTTTGTTACTTTGTATAGTTTTTGACCCTTTTGCAATGCTGTGAATGTGATTCAGTGCCATGAATAGCTTCATTCCTGTTTTGATGATGTTGATTTCTTGTCGCCATGTGCGGACGAGATTTTAGTGATAACAGATGCCCCCTGATGGATGAGGTTAGGAGAAAATGTATAGCCGAAATCCATCAATGTTTCTTTTACTGAGAATGTTGTGGTAAGAGAGAGCAAGAGTGGGACTATGTAGAGCAATCCTTTGGAGAAGAAAGGAACTGGTAGAACCCGAACTTCTAGAAGGTGCGTAACAATAGACAACTGTGTACAAACGAGGCAGGCATGCCCCATGCTCTTGTTATGTAACTCTGAAAAAAGATAACTGAAGTGTTGGTGTAGACAACTGCAGTGCCCTCGGGGGCAGTAATGATAAAGGCAAAAGACAATTCTGCAATGGAATATACTCTAAACAATAGGCAATGATCGCGGTAATAAGCAGCGACGATGATGTGGGCATTGATGGCCCTACCAAGTTCAGAGGTCTTCGGCAAATGATGATAATAATAACTGCAATAGTCGTAAATTAAGACCCACCGTAACATGAGAAAGTGTTGGCGTCGAATGTTACGGGGGCCAACGACAGCAGGGGGCAATGGTGTTTCCCCCTGTGTCGTCCGAGATCTCTCATTGAATAGAAAATGAGAATCAAGATATTGTCGCCCTTCTGGAAAAGTGTGCTGATGTCGACAAAAGGGAGACGCGACTCCCAGAAGCAAAGGGCTCTGTAGAATTTACTGAGGTGAGAAAGTGGAAGAGGTACATGGACGAAGTCAAGAAGTGGGAAGACTCAAGACTGCCCTTGGCTGGAGGATGTATGAGATAAACAGTGGCCACAACCGTGTGACAAGGTCGAGTGTCAGGGGGACGCCAAGACTGAGGATAAGTTGTGCCAGAGGCAGGACAAAGTGAACAAATTCAGAGGGTAGAGGTAAGTGACCTGTGGAGTACTCTGAAGATATGGACGATGCCGGCAAGGGTAGATGATAAGTAATGCTCCAACCAAGGGTGACATGGGTTGCGTGTGGCCAAAAGAAAGCAAGTCGCCAATGGTGACAACAAAAGAAAATGTAATGACTGGAAATAAAGGCATTTGTACAATAAATAATGAATAATTTGGGAAAAATGTACAAATACAGAAACGGGTGCCCCAATGTAAAATGAGTGCCCCAGGGAGGGCAGAAATTTCTTGGAAAACTGATGGAGGGTGGGGGCCCCTTTGGTGAGTTTCTGTATGAGGTAGGTGAAATGAATATAGGTTCGCAGATGGGAAAAATAATGGTGGATGAAATGGTGGGTTCGTGATCCTGCGGAGGTGCAGGTAAAAAGAAAATAACCATAAAGCGATGATCTGGGAGTCCATATGGGAAAGCTAGCAAAATGAGGAGAAGGAGTATGTGGTTAATCTGCAACATGATAAAAGACTATCGGAACTCCCATCCCTAAAGGGTAATGAAGGACAGCATGAGTGTCAAAAGTGCCAAAAGGTGCTATGAATGGGACAACTCATGTAGGTGAGAATGCTACCGGGTTACAGTACCGAAGATGGAAATGGAGGTGTGAGTACTGCAGAGCCAGGAATGGGTATCCTAAAGGCCAATATCAGAGGGTGTGACTGGAAATGTAAATGAAATACAGCGGGAGAGACTACATGCCAGTGATAAATATATATACCCGAAGGGATGATGTCGGTGACTGATGATCAAGTACCTACACACAGAACAACCAAATACCCAAAGTGAACGATATCTGAAGAGAATCAAAGATATGAGCATGTATTTGACAAATGTGACTATGTGCATGCGTACCTGACCATGATATGGAAAAAAGACGCCCTGGGGGCCTAGGACGAAAATTGACCCAGGGACAGTCGTGATGTAGGCGGCGGGATGTTGATCCCGTGGCTGAAGACGGTTTGAAAAATGGACACCGTGGGCTCCCGGAATGTTGAGTGGAAGTTTGGCAAAAGGACTATATATAGCTATAGGGCCCACATTGCCACCTCATTTGTACCTGCTACTACCGTGACTGGACGAACAGATTGCAGAGGAGATTTGGAGCTTTAGGGAGCACGGGGTATCCGATTGACAGTGTGCGAGTATCAGGTTAGTGGTTTGATCATCCTGCATAGAAATAGGTTTCCAATTTTTGGGCAGGGTAGGTACGGGGGGTCGTACAGGGGTTTAGAAGGGTTTTTTGGTAGGGTGTGGGCCCACATGCGCGGGCGATTCAGTGGAAGGCGCGCATATGTGCACGCCTGTCCACTGAATAAATTCACATTGGTGCACGTGAGGGGGAATTTAAGGCGCGCCCTAGGGGCGCGTCTGTGAGGTGGACAGGCGCGCATTAGTGCACGCCTGTGGGGTGAACAGGCACGCTCTAGGTTTGACAGGCGCGCTCTAGGGTGCGCCTGTATGGTGAACAGGCGTGCTTATGAGCGCGCCTATGAGAAAAACAGGTGCGCATACGTGTGCGCCTGTATGGTGAATAGGTGCGCAAGTGTGTGCGCCTATGGGTTGTAAAACCGCGCCATTGAGGCAAGGTTGGAGGGTGAAAAATGAGTCTTTTTGATGCATTTGGTGGTTGCATACACTGATATAGGACTCTGTGTTGTGTGCAGGTGGCTAGCAGTGACGATGGATGTTCGGTGGCGTGAGCGAGATTGGTCGTAGTTGCGAGATGCGATGGCCAATGCAGGGCCTGTGGTGCAAGTGGCTTTAGCAACCTCTGGGTTGATAAAGTTTTTTGAGTGCCCATTGATACGGGCACAGGAGTACTTACTCCAGTTCCTGCTCCAGATGTGGAGCCCAGATCTTCACTGCTTCCTCGTGCAAGGAGAGCAGATCCCCTTCACGGCGGTGGAGGATATATATTTCTTGACTGGGCTCCCCTTCCAGGGAACACCATTGCCGGCAGAGCCTTTGCTTCCGAGGGATACACACCTGTCAGAGGTCGTCGAGCGATATTGATCAGGCGAGACCTACATGTCTGGGACTGTAGTGAGTATTAGTGGTCTGGATTCCCTGTTGCATCGTTGCATAGCAGCAATGATTGTTCGTGTGTATGGGTCACTGGCGACCCAACGGATCAGTGGTGGCCAGCTGTTGGTGATGGAGAGGGTGGTGGTGGGCCATGAGCGCTTTACATGGGGGCTTACGCTGCACGTGCGGATGATCGTGCAGTTGGACCATTGTCGATCTACAGGTACCAGAGAGTTTGCTTTCGGCTCGATCCTGGTAGCCTGGTTCTTGGAGAGGGTGTCGATGCTGCGCCCGAGGGTTTTATTATAGGTGCCAGGGGCATGAGAGCTACGCTTGAGGCAGTGGTCATCGGTTTTGGTTCGCCATGGTGGTGGAAAAGGTGGCCATTATTTTACGGCGCAGGCGGCGCAGATATGGCGGCAGATGCCGCAGGTCATACTGCAGTACCCCTATGCTGGGGTAGACTTCTGGGGGGACTCGGACATGGTGTTGCCTCCTGGGGAGGTTTTCGACCATCGAGGTATGTTGTGTATTTGGATGTTTTGATTTATGTTATCTTTTGATATATCAGTTCATATGTATGATGTATAGACACTGATACGATCTGTTGTTTGTTTCTTTGTGCATGTGCAGATCTGGCACCTCGCGGGCGCGAGGTGGAGTTGTATAGAGCGTTGGTTTAGCGAGAGCCGGAGAGACTGCCGCGTGGGGAGAGACGCCAACGGGATGAGGCCGCGGGGCGTCCAGCAGAGCCCGAGAGGGCAGCGAGGAGGCACCGATTTGATGACCCTGGTGCGAGGCCATCTCATGCTCCTCCGGTGGCAGCTGGAGTAGATTTGGATGATATACGCCATCGTCTGGAGACGGTGTTGAAGGACATTCCTGAGGGCATGTGGATCCGCATCCAGGATGAGGGGTTCCTGGAGAAGTGCATAGGATTACCTCCACCATGGCGGGGGATAGTGCGACGAGCAGCTGTGCTTGCCGCGATGACGAGTGGACGCCTGCCGCCGGGGCAAGAGGGTCCTGCAGGTGTTCCACCACCACTGCCTGGGCAGGTGGTGGTGGGCCACCACCTCCTCCTGAGGGAGGAGCAGGTGGGGGTGCGATAGAGGCACCCTGATGTATGATATGTATTTTGTATACCTTTTTGATAGGTTGGTGAGCCGATTTTTGTACCGAGATGTGGCACTGGCCTTCGGGCATATGTATTTTTGTATGTAAACATTCGGATGGTCAGGGAGGCCTTGATATATATATATGAGTATACATATTTTGTGATATCCTGATGTTGTCTACATGTATTTTTTGTTGATGATGATGATGTCTATTCTATCTATATGCTGTGACAGGATGTATGAGATGTGTTATCTATGTGTAGCTTGATGTGATATATGCCAATCTAGCACCATGTTAGCTATTTCATCTATTGTTTGATTCAATTGTCTTGGAATATCTGTAAATGTAATGGAATCAAAATGTCGAGATAATAATCTAACCTACAGGTATTTGCGAAAGAGGCACGGGTCGCGTACACGGTATACATTGTTGAGCTAGAGAACGACTAGTTGTGAGTCGAGGAAGACACTAAGGTGACGAATATGATGAT